>PVJO010018878.1:0-35546 GCA_004026905.1 Hystrix cristata | reverse complement strand
GGGAGGGGAGGGGGAGGGAGGGGTGAGAGATGAGGTGAGGGTGGGGGAAGATGGGGAGGAGGGAGAGGAGGCTGGGAGGGGAGGGGAGAAGGACGAGGGGGCGGGGCGGGCGGAGAAGGGGAGCTCGGCGGCGCCCGGGAAGGTGCGAGCGCCTCGCCTCCGCCGAGCCCGCAGCCCGCCGCGTCCTGCCTGCCGCCACACGGACGGCCGCGCGGCTCCGGGCGGACTTCCGGGAGAGGAAGCTTTCCTTCTCCGAAATCCACCGGGCTCTGGGTGCGCTTTGTTTCTACGGTGGAGAATTACGGTTCAAAACGTAGCCCTGAAAATAAATGAGATTAGGAGCTGCCGGCTTCACTTCCTGAAGGCATTTTTGTTGCGTCTTGGAGCTGGGACTCTCTGCGGATCATCCGCGGGGCGTGCGGCTCGCTCCTCGAACCTCGCGCAGGGCGGTGTCGCGTCACCTTCCGTCCGGTGATGATTTGTGTTCGGTAGGCTAACGTTGCCTGTCCTGATGACTTGGACATGATCATGTGCACGCTGAAAAAAAGAAAATAATATATATATATTTATAGAGAGAGAATCTTTTAGCCCTCCCATAAGATAATTAAAATAGTCCCTAAAACAATGACAATCCTAAAGAGTGGAATGTTATAATTTTTCTGGAGTACTAGTTAAGACTGTGGAGCTATTAAAACCCTGTTCATGTGTACGGCCATACCACCCTGAATGCGCCTGATCTTGTCTAAAAACCCTGTTCACGTACTCTGGTTTCCCTTCAGATGGTATAAATCTTTCGCTTTTTACTGAAGATTTCCGTGGAGTAAAAACACTATTCACCAGTTAATCCATAGTCGTTCTACTACGCACAGCAACTTGATAAAATTAACAACAATGGCGAAAGCCCAACTGCTTGTTCTGCACGTCTTGTTTTAGCATGTTTAGCATTATGTCATAGGTTGTAAATCACACGTCATCTGGCCTGTGTGTGTGCGTGTGTGTCCCACTTCTCCTGAGAGAGAAGCACACGGACGCGGCTAATTTCTGCTCTAAATCAGAGGAGCTTTTACACCCCGGTACGGAGAAGTTCAACTCGGAGAATTCCCCGATACAGTTATTAGGAAGCAGATGCGCGGAGGGTGTCTGCTGAAAGTGAAGGCTCATTTCTAGACAGAGTTTGCTTCATTTTCCTTTAAGATAAGTATAAAGGCTGGAGAATCATAAATTTAAAATTAGCAAGTCACTCCAAAACCAAAACTAGGCAGCTTTACAATGGTAAGGTAATAGACAAAACTCAAATTACAAAAACCAGGCCTTCAGGCCTTGTCTGTCACATCTATACAGAGATAATGCGGTGCACATTTGAGTAAATTACTCCAGCAGTAGTCCTAAGGCTGTGCCTTCGTGTCGGCAGGATGCACAGAGCAGCGGAAACCGTTTCCCCAACCCATGTCCCTGTTACCTTAAATAGCTTAGCTCCCTGAGATTTGGATATTCCTGTTCAGAGGTTGCATTTGGGGGCTCCGTGGGCCTGAGCTTGTCTTCTAGTCCTATCTGTTGGGCCAGATCCGGCGTACCTTAAACTGTTCAGTTAGTTATGTCTACTTCATAACTGGGACGTTTGTCTCACTTGGCAAGCTGGACTGGTTTCTATGAAATATGACAAGCCCTGGTTGCCTGGGCCGACTGCGGGCTGTATCTATCTGCACAGCACGGGTAGACGGGGTGTCAGTCTGCACTTCGCTGCTTTCCACTACTGGCCCTGCCTTTTGCTCGGTTAAGGGCCTCGTCTGTCCCATGCCTGCGATGTTCCCAGTCCCGGACCAGACCGACTGCTTCACTCAGCACTCTCTTTATTTGGATTGTTAAAGTCAAACGTGACCCAGACATGCTAGAATCCAGACCTAATGTACATAAGGTACAGGAGACCCTCAAATCTTGATTTCCGGAAATGCATGTAGGCAAAGCCAACCAATCAGAAGCCGACGGTGTATATGTCCTGAAGACAAGCGCCTGGCAAAGTCCCAGTTCGTTTTAGTCTGCATTTTCCTAAGATGCAGTGGGATGTGGTAGTGGATGCATGTGTGGTCTCAGGAATTATACTCACAAATTTGGATCCCTGCTAGTTACTTGCTCTCCAGTGTTAGGGACCTTGTTTACTGTCCTTGTGCTTGCTTCCTCAGACACGATCAGCGTGCCGTGGATGATTAAATTAGTATATTCGAAAGCACCTGGAATAGTACCTGGCCTGCAGTAACCACCCTAAATAGCAGTTTCCCTTGCTCTTGGGATTTCAGTTACTAATGTGAGTGCTTGAGGAGTCTTCTTAGATATTTTCTACATCAGTAGGGTCCGAACTTTGGCATGCAGGAAATTTATTGGGCTACTTGCTTAGAATGCCAGTTTCTGGGTCCCTCACCCAGGACTCTGATTCGGGAGGATCCGAATGGGGCCCAGGGTATGGGCATTTCACATCTCATTCTGGAGCAGAGAGCTGGGAAGGACGCCCGGGCCCACTCCCCCGAGGGCCCTGGCCTGCATGCCGACCCTGCAGCTCCACCTCTTGCCCTCTCTGGATCCCAGCTGCCTCCTCATCAGTTCACAGGCATTTATTGAGCACCTACTAGAAATATGCAGATGAGAACACTGGCATTCAGACTAAGGTGAAGTGGTTCCTGGCCTCAGGAAGCTCAGGGCTGGAGCTTCCAGTTCCAATCTCTGCCCTTCCAGCGCCAGTCACTCAATACCATCCCTAAAGCTGTCTTCTTCCCCAAGATGCTCCTTGATGCCATTGCCCCCCCCAGCAGTGTACATTTTCATGTCATACTGCAGAGAGGGATATAGCAATCACTTCTGCATTACACAAGAACACTTAGTCCGAAAGTTTAGGTGCTCATTCAATATTTTTAGAATTTAATTTCCTTGGACAAAATGTCTTCGGGAATTAGTTTATGTTCACTCATCAGATAGGAAGCATCTTCTGGGAGCCAGGCAGTGTTTTAGAAACTGTGGACACAGCAGGGGACAAAATTAAGATCCCTGCCCTCATGGGTCTTCTGGATGGGGATGACAGGCCATAGAAACAAAGTGGGATTTTTGTCAGTTCAGGTGTTATCTGTGCCCTGACATCTGCTGTGATCTTGTTTGCTTGTGACTGCTGCTCCATTTCTCTGCCAAATGGACTTGCTTCCTAACTGTGGTCTCCACGACTCCTACCCTGGTGGTGATTTTATCTAGAGAGGTCTCCATGCTGTTGTTTGTGCGTGCATGCGTGCATGTGTGCGTGTGTGTGTGTGTGTGTGTGTGTGTGGTGCCAGGACCATGCACACATGCTAGGCAGGCGCCCTCCCACTGAGTTACATCCCCAACCTGCTTGCACTTTGAATTAAAGCATCTATACCTCCTCCAGGCTTTAACCAAGATCAAGCATTCCTTTCCAAAAGCCAGGAGCTTCCATAAGAGACTAACTTTTAAAGAGATAACTGGTAAATCTGCACTTACAGAGTCTTGTTGAGGTTGGTTGGACTCTGCTGCCTCGTTTGTTTGGTTATTATAATACTGCCTTTCTTTTGAAGTTTCTGAACTAGTATGCTACACATAAAAATAACTGACTACTTTGAATTCCTATTCTATAACTTATTTTGAGTAGTTCTATGAATAATTTATCAGTAAAATATAATCTTATCTTGATGTGATTTTTAAAAAAATAAGTTTTACTGTACCCTTATTGAGGTCATTGGATTTTTTTTCGGGGTTCAATATTTGTTCTAGAGAAACGGAAGTTGTATCTTATAATAAAAATAATGGGGGGATGTCAATATACCAAATATTCCACAGAACAGAAAATTCAATTCCATCCCCGGAACCCCCCTAAATAAAAAATTCAAACAAAGAACTATAATTTTCAGCACAGTGCAGTGGTACACATCTGTAATCCCAGCTACTCAGAAGGGTGAGATAGGAGAGTCCCAAGTTCAAGGCCAGCCTGGGCAAGTTAGCAAGAACCAGTCTCAAAATAAAAAGGGCTGGAGATGTAGCTTAGTAGCAGAGTGTTTGCCTGGCAGGCACAAGCCCCTAGGTTCTATCCCTGGTGCCAAAAAACCTAAAAAGGATAATTTCAATTTCTTCTCTAAAGTGAAAACTCTTTGTGAAAACGTCCTAAGATGCATTATGTCTATCCTTTTGCATGCATGTATTTGACCTCTGTTATCATCTTTGACTCACAATTGCATGTGATTTATTATTTCCCAAGTTTAAATGACTTCCTGCTAGAATTTGAACTGGATTAATATAAATTCTTTGAGGAAAAAAATCAAATACTAATGATTACACTTTCTGTTGTGACATGTAAGATGAACAGTTTGACCTGGATGAAGTGTTGGTCTTGTCAGGAAACAGGTGAATATGCAGACAGAGTTAAAATGTGTTGGATTGGAGCTGGGCATTTAGCTCAGCGGTTAGAGTGCTTGCTTTGTAAGCACAAGGCCCTGAGTTCGATCCCCAGCATCAAAAAAAAAAAAAAAAAGTGTTGGATCGGGGACAGTCACTCTAATCATCAGCCCAAATTCAAATTGCCACATCAGGACTTAATTGGAGTCTGTACATGTACAACCACCAAATACAACTATAGATGGAACGATCCATCTAGACAGCTGCAGTTTTAATACCATAAACTCTAGCTACCTTGATAGGATAAGAATTCAGAAATCATATTCTCCTTCCCTTGCTATATCTTTTTCTGTTCTAAGGCTGGAGAATGAAGGTGAACTAAGGGTAAAAAAATCAAACCGGGGCCTGTACAAAACCATAGTAACTGGTCGAAGAGAACTTGTGGGAAACCCACTTTTCATTTAGTTGACCCCCCTACCCTGCCACTGAATTGACATTCAGAGATCAGTGTACCGAACCTACCCAGAACACACACAGTAACTGGGGGTCTTCTTTCTAGGCTGAAAGCAGACATAATAAAAGGTGAGCTGCCCATGAGACGCATATGGCATTGGTAAAAAGGGAACAAAACAAAGGTAAATTTCACAGACAAGAAATAGCACCAGCAATTCTAGCTGTTGTGCTGTTTGTTTTTGTCTTGAGACAAGGTCTTACTACGTAGCCTGGGCTGGATCCAAACTCACTATGTAGCCCAGGCTGGCCTCAGAGTCACAGTCATCTTCCTGCCTCAGCCTCCTAAGTACTAGGATTACAGGTGTTGGCCACCATGCCTGAGGTCAGATTCTAGTTTTTGCAGGACTTCTCTTCATCTGATAATGTCCGGGTGCTCACTTAGTGACATTTTCACACCCCTTCCGGCCCTGCCTCTCCTGTGAAAGCCTTAGCAAGTGTGTGGGCATACTGCACTTCCCTGCTGTGGTAATTGGTAATAAAGTTTCTCCTGTTGTACATATGCATATAGATTTGTTCATCTTCCTGTTTTTATGAAATTATTTCAGAACTTGAGCTGTTAAAGTTTGTGTTTTAACCCTTTTTTTTTTTTAACAAGAAGTCTTATTAAGGAAGGAATCAAAAAGCCCAAGCTTGCGCTTTCTAATAACCGAAACCGGCATCTGTAATTTTTCCTATTTAAAACCTACACGAATTGGAGGCTGAGGGTGTGATGTGCCAGTACAGCCCTCGTTCAGCACATACGAGGCCTGGCGTTTGATCTTTGGTGCCACAAAATATAATCCGCAGCTTCCTTAAATTCGTAAAGAAAGTTTTTCATCTTTTTAAAAATTTATTTACTTATTTATTTACGTATTTATTGCAGTGCTGGGGATGAACCGAGGCCTTCACACACATTAGGCGAGACTCAGCCCTGAGCTACACCCCGGGCCCTCTCTGCCCCTTGTCTTGTCTAATGGGAGCAGCTCCCAAGGTTATTATCAACCAGAGGAAACCTACACATCACAGTGAGCAAAGGTAAAACACCAGGTCATCAAGCGTTCTGAGGATTCTCTTCTTCAATCATTTTTGTGGCCAGTGTTCATTTGGGACCCATGTTTCATTACATTATTAGGTACCTTAGAGCTTCATGGTCAGTTGTTGTTTTTTTTTTTTAAATTGAGACATAGTCGCTGGCCTTGAACTCACAACGATCCTCCTGCCTCAGCCTCCCAAATGCTGGGATTACAGCTACAGACCATCATCCCCAGTTAATGGTCAATTTTGATTACTAGACTTCTCCACTGTTTTAGAATTTAATTTGCTCTATAAAGTAGCTGGAGAAACCTCCATATGACTACATGTACTAATACACAGACACAAATGTCACAGGCTGGCAGGGGGCAATGAATCACTCCTCCTGGGGAAGCTGGGTTTTGTTGTGGAGGGCTGCTGATGAGGAGAGATTTCTAAAGTACCCAGAGAGGTACCCTCTGGCTGGCTGGAGAGGAACTGGGAAAAGACCAGGAGAGTGACAGGATGCAGGATTGCTCACGAAGTGGGGCTAAAGTTGGGGCAAAGAGAATTTTTGTGCCCAGCAGTGGTAGAACCTGAGGAGATTCCAATCAACTTCTAGGATTTTTTTTTTTTTCTGATTCAGAGAGAATACCACGTTTTAACATAGCTGAAGATAAAAGGGGGAAGCTTTTCATTTAGAACCAAGTTTCCACGATTCAATGAACAATATAAAACAGCCTGTAGGTGCACCCTAAACTGCCTGAATGTGGCAGACGGTATTAAGTTGCCTGCTGTCTCCCCTTCATATTCTAACATTTTTCTACAATATAAACATTTGGGCAAAGACTGGCAAAGATACATGAAAAGTCATGTTCATAAGAAAAGTAATAATATCAAGTTGGGCTGGATGTTGGTCTTGGTGCCTCAGGGCGATCTGTTCTCACAGGGACACCGTGTGGGGATGAGTGGCCGTGAAGTCACAGACCTGCCCCTTGAAATCAGCTTCCAACACTTCATAGCCAACCTTGAATGTCATGAGAGGACTTTTCTATAAGCTTTTTTGGATGTATTTTTATTTTTACTTCAGTGACGGGTCTAGTGAGTGCAAACTGAGTGATATTCCCCCTTAATATGTGTGTCAACCATTTAGAAACAGTGAGTAACTTCCAAGGGAACAAATATCTCCTGCTGTTTAAATAGCTAACCTCGCAGATTGAGAAACTGCCCCAGCAGGTATTCTGAGTCACCATGTGATTCTGAATGTGTCCCTTGACCTCTCCCCAGGTTGATGGGCAGTTAATGTTTTTCCTTCCACTAACTCATGATGGTTCCTTGGGGATGGAAAAAACTAATGCTGCAAAAGTCCGGTGCAAATTTTTTAAATGCTGCAGGAAAAACAAGCAGAAAACTCTTCTCTTTTGTGAAATACAGCGGCCGTGTGAAAGACACATGGTACACAGTCTTCTTGGATCAGGGACAAAAATATCCATCTTTCTGTGATTCAAAACCAAAGGTGGAGTAACCCCATGGAAGATTTTAAGAGAGGAAGCAGAGTGTCCTTTTTAGAATCACAAGGCAGTGTTGTTCTTCTCTGACGTCTCCAGAAAAGAACATGTGGTCAGCATAAAGACGTTTTATTGCTGATGCCTACACGAAGAGACTGGAGTGTTCAAATCTCAGAAGCAAGATTTCCAATGCAGTTTTACCTCTGAGATGAGCAGCACTGAGATTTCCTACGGGAAGTTTTGACTGCTGGTCTAATTATCCACTTCTGGAAGGTTTCTTGACTGAGACTTTTGTTCGTTCCTATTTGCCCCTTTCTTAAAATACACATATATCATGCCCTTATGTGATCTCTTGACATGCATGTGTGGATACTGGGATGGCTTCTTCTGTTCACAAGCAATATGTGCAAAATAGTTTCACAGCATGTGGTTGCCCTGCGCAGCAGCCATCTTTCAATCAGCACATTCCCTGTTTGCAGGTCCTACGACCTAAAGGGCATATTAAGTCACAAGTCAGGCTGAGATCCTAATAATGGGCGGGAAATTACAGTAAACAAACTTAGATGTTCACATACAACACACAACCCCATTAAGCCTACTTGGAAACAGTCTTTGTCACAAATATGTCTGACAGAGGTGAAGTGACACAGGCAGCTAGCTGACCGGCCTTTACCATGAGCAGGAGAAATAGGCCTGTATTCCCGAACAGCACAGAATTCTGAAGGAAGTTCAAAAGATACCCCTTCATACATGGAAATATGCTTTGTAGTGGCTACCAGAAGAGAATGAAAGTTTTAAAAAGTTGTTCCGGTTAGTTGGGTTTTTGGATTCAGCAGAGCATCAACTTTGAGGCAACTTTAGAAAACACAAATGTCGTCCTCATATTGAGGTACTATTCCTATGGAAAGCTTGGAGAACCAGAAAACTACATTGCTGACTGTGTTTGTCAGCTTTCCATTTCTTAACAAGATATCTAAAATAATCAACCCTAAGAGACAAAAGGCAGAGCTAGCAAAGTACCTCATTAGTAGACTGAGCATATGTGAGACCCCAAATTCAATCCTTAACACTGAGAGAAAAAAAAAAAAAAGAGGAAAAGTGTATTGTGGCTCACAGTTCTGGAGGGCTGTCTGTGGTCATTTGGGCCGGTGGGAAGGCAGCACACCAGAGTAGGCGCACACAAGAGAACGATTCCCCTCATAGCCAGGATGCCGAAGAGAGAGACAGGAAAGGGCCGGATTCCCACCATCCCCTTGGAGGCTGCCAGTGAGCTAAGAGCTCCCGCTGGGTCCTGCCTCTGGGAAACCCCACACCACCTCCCATGAGTGCCAAGCTGATAACGAACCCTTTACCACGTGGGACTTGGGGGACACTTAAGGTCCAAATCGGAGCACTTACTCGTTCATTAATTTGTCCAAAAATCTTCCTTGAGTACCTATGATGCACCAAACACTATGCCTAGTCCTGGAGATCCAAATATAAAGGAACACATTCTGCCTTTCAGTATCTTCCAACCCTACACCACTTTAGGTTCTGCAGGTGCAGCTTAGGCTAATTTGCAAAACTAGACTATTAGGAACATCAAAACTTTAGACAAGTGATCTTTTAAAATGCATCAATCAATAACCAAGTCTCACTAAAAAATGCTGCAGCTAGGTTTTTGTTTGTTTGTTCGTTTGTTTCAGACAGGGTGTCGCTATGTACTTCAGGCTGGCCTTGAACTCACTATGCAGCTCTGGCTGGCCTTGAACTCATGGTGATCCTCCTGCCTCAGCCTCCAAGTGCTGGGATTACAAGCCTGAGCCACCACACCCAGCAACTGCATCTAGATATAAGCGAATTCCCATGACCTATTTCAAAGACCTCATTTTAAAACTACCCTTAAGGGGCTGGGGATTTAGTGCAGGGGTTAGAGTGCTTGCCTGGCAAGCCCAAGGCCCTGAGTTCGATCCCCAGCACCCAAAAACAAACACACAAAAAACTCCCTGAAAGGACTGGGGTGGGATTCAGCGGTAGGGGACTTCCCTAGCACTCAGGATTGAGTTCAGTACCCAGCACCCCATACACACATAATGCATAAGATCCTTTAATAATAAAAGTAAAACTGTGAGCCTTTTAATTTTCAAATGACGTGGCATTGCTGAGCACTCGCGTTCCTGGATGTCCCCAGCAGCACAGCGGAAGAGGCGAGGCGACTGTGTGACATCACAGAGGCAGAGCCAGCTGTCACGGCTTTTCAGGCTCACGTAATCAGATGGAATTGGCTTTCAGGGCAGGGGAAAAGCCCCGCGGCTAATGGGCTCATACACAGTACACAGCCTGGACACGGAGGCGGAAGTTCCCGGGATGGCACCGTGCATGCACCAGGCCCCTGTAGGGTGCAGGGAGGGCGCGGGCCTGGGTGACGCCGACAGCCTTCTAGCTCCGACACTCTACCCTTCTGCGACAATCCCTGTGTCCGGCGATTTTAATTCATCGATGAGATGTTTGGTCAACGGCCAAAGTTATTTCAGTGCCAAGATTAGAATACTGACGGTGAGGCTCTGAGGTTAATAATTAACTAAAATAAACGAGCCATTTTGTACCTCGGCTGGTGCTCAGCCTTCCAACTCTCCGAACAGGGAACAAACAAGTGGCAATGAATTAATTTACCAGTGAAGATCATTTTTGGCAATTAGGAAAGTTGGACACTTCTCTTTTTTCAAATTTTTATTTTTATTAGTACATGTTGGCGGTACATAATGATTACATTCATTGGGAATTGGTATATGTAGTTAACACATTTTAATCTCTTTATACACACCTATCATACACATCAATATGTGTACACACTATAAATATGCATATATGTACCACTTGTCATTGAATATAAGTATTTCCACATAATAAAATCACTAACACTTACATATACATTTTATTTTCGTTTTTATTTTTTGAGACAGGGTCTCACTATGTAGTTCTCAATATGTAGTTCAGGCCTCGAACTCACTGTGTAGCCCAGGCTGGCTTCGAACTCACAGCGATCTTCCTGCCTCAGCCTCCCGAGTGCTGTAACATTTATAATATTTATTAAGCACATAGTATGCACCAAGCAGAGTTGGAGGCTTTATTTACATTACCAGTGATTTTCTAGTTTTTATTGATTTCCAGTCTTAATGTGTAAAGTTGATTTCTCAAATTACAGAGGGCTATAAAATCTATTGCAAACATCTCATGTGGCACGCGTAACTATGATATGAGTGTAGGGAACTGACGATGTATAAAAAGGCTGCTTGATTCAAACACTTGGTGAAGGCCTCCTGGGAGTGCATGTATTTGGTCCTGTTTGTATCTGGGGGAAAGATTCTGCCTTCACAAAAAAACTCCCCTCTCTTGGAGAGAGAGGAAAGATTTTGGGGTCTATGGAGAATGGGAGATGATCCATCTCTAGTGAAATCAGAAAAAAGAAGTCTCGGTAAGGAAAATGTTCTTGGCAGCGAGGGTCCTAGTTACTAAGTTATTGAGATGCCTGAAACCTGAGCACTGAAACAGATCGATGATCCAGTGCGGGTCTTTTGGTCTGGACCACCACGGAAGCAAAGGAGGAATGAAGCGTCCTAGATCACTCATTTCCATCCCCTTGCTCATGTAGAAATCCCCGGCTGCTGAACCACAGAGCAGCACCAGGGACGTGCTTCAGATTGTGCTGATTCTAAAGCTCCATATTTTCCCAAAATGGACAAATATAAAATGTGCTGTGCTTTACTCATATACCTGCAGATGGGAAACAGAACTAAAAAATTATTTACTTTGGCTACAACAAATGTCATTTTCTTTTGATCCTTCAGCCAAACCAAACAGGCAGCTTCTCCAGATACCAGAATCAGCATTCGACACAATGAGTTTCTCACTCCCAGCCTCCATTCTCTTCTCTCTTCCTCTTATTTTAATGACTCTGTCGTTAAATACGAAATTATGTCACCTTCCTCAGTAGCACCAGTAGTATGTGTTGCTGTTTTGTAAGAAATTTAGGAAAGTGACTGAAGCATAAAGAAGCTAAATTATTTATTACAGTACTCTCTGCTACTGGATATCACCAATTAATGTCTTTTTTACAAGCATAAGGGGAAGTTGCAGTCAGTGAGTTAAACTGATAAACAATTGTGAAATGTAGCTCATCCTGATTGTATCAGCAAACCAGCATAGTGCCTTGATTAACGCCTGCATGATCTAAATATCTCAGTGAGACTTGTGTATTCTTAGGCGTGATAATGACTAAGAATGACCGCACGCCTGTCATAAGCAGTTCCAGTCAGTTCTTAGAAGCCGAGGGCAGGCGTGACAGTCAGCTTCAGCAGTGAGTATGCTGTGGGCAGAGCAGAGCCAGATCCAAGCCATACCCTGAGGAGTGAAAACCCTTGCTAGAAGCTGGCCCAGTCAGGGCAGGCAGGCCAAGCCATTTACAGGTTAACTCAGCACACCTTGAATCAATTGAGAGGTGTCCAGTATGGATATTATCGGGGAGCTCGTGCACGTACAGCCAGAGAAGGTCAGAAGAGCCAGGAGGCCGGGCATGGGGTCATATGCCTGTAACCCCAGCTACTTGAGAGACTGAGGCAGGAAAATCGCAAGTTCAAGGCAACTCAGTGAAACTCTGTGTCAAAAAAATTTTTAAAACGGTGAATATAATCATTATGAGCTGCAAACATGTACCAATAAAAAAAAAAGTAAAATAAAAATTTCTTAAGGCATGGGGGCACTAGAGATATAGAACACTAGCCTAATATTTGTGAGGCCCTGGGCTCAGGACCACAAAGAAGTGGGAGGAGGGATGGAAGAAGGAAGGAAGGGAGGGTAGATCTAGAATGCTGCTTGCAGCCAAATATGCAAGATGGTGGGCAGAGATCATTAGCAAGTGGATGTCAGAAAAAGACAGGCACCTTCTTGCCTGGTCCAGCTATCATCGCTATAAGGAGGCCTACATAAAATCTGCAGGCTGGGTTGGGGATTTAGCTCAGGGGTAGAATACTTGCCTAGCAAGTGCAAGTCCCTGAGTTCGAGCCCCAGCACCCAAAAAAAACCAAAATCTGTAGAGCCCCATCCGCTACCTCCTTTCCCAGAGAACTCGTGTATTCAAGGAGCTGAAACAGAAAGTCATCTTCCTGAGAGTAACCTGGACGGAGTGATACTACTTCACCCCCTGATTCCTGTAGCATTTCCTGGACCCTGCCCTGTACCGTGCATTTTGCCTCTGATGCTCTGCCCCAGCTCCGGCCCCAGAGTCTCCGAGCTCACTGCCCGGGACACCACAGCATGTGCTTCTGAAAGCATCATTTCTGTCACTGTAGATGCCCTGCTTGAGACCCCACAGTGGCTACTAAGTCACTTAAACTCTGTGCCCCCTCACACCAGCTGGGAGGCAGGAACAAGGAGGAAAGAGCCAGAGAGGGAGAGGCTGGGACTAGAAAGATCCTCAAGATCACCTCCTCATGACTGACTTCCTTCCGCTGGGCCCCTCTCCTGTTTCTGTCACCTCCTTAATACTGTCAGACCACGAGCTCATCAACGGGTCCATCCACTCGGTAGAGGGAGAGACCTGGTGATCCGATCTCTTCCCCAGAGACCACTGACAGGCAACCAAACCTCAGCACAAGAAGCTTTAGGGGCTACTTCAAATTCTAACCCTAACAAAGCCACCGCTGCTTTTGCATTTGAGGACATGTTGCCTTGCACATGTCTCCTCTTTGAGGCCTCCCTGTGACCGGGGCACACGGCCCTGTGTGGTCTCTCCTGCTCCTCCATGCGAAGAGCAACCACCCAGGAGGGCCCAGCAAAGGGAGGAAGGCAAGCAGGAAGGGATATGTGCAATAGGATGCTGGAGTCTATTCTAGTGACCAAATGGGATTTGCTTTTCTGTGCAGAAAAATCTCACTATCTCTTTCCACCCCATGATAAAAGAAAATGCTATATTGATGCAAATAAATATATCTCAGTGAGTTTATGCAAAATGTAACCAGAATCATTATTTAAATAGTTCAGAAATAAAATAAGTTGTCGAAAAGAGCAATGGACAAATGAACAGGCCTAATATGTCCCAATAGACAAGAAAGAGGAAATAAGTTTGTGATGAGAAATCACATATTGAGTCTTCACACACCCACACAATATGTGATTTGGATGTAGGATTAGGAAAGTCAAATTCCATAGTTCCAAGTTCCATAGGCTTAAAATAGTAGAAAATAGTAGGAATGGATGATGGATGAATAGGTTAATTCAAAAGCGGGCTCCCGACTGCTCACTGGCCCTACCCCCAGTTAAAGTAACTTCCAGAAATAGTTCTTTTTTTTTTTTTTTGGTGCCGGGGATTGAACTCAGGGCATTGTGCTTGCAAGGCAAACACTCTAACCACTGAGCTAAATCCCCAGCCCATCAGAAATAGTTCTTTAAAAATGCATTATCAGCTGGGGATTTAGCTCAGTGGTTAGAGTGCTTGCCTCACAAGCACAAGGACCCGAGTTCGATTCCCAGTGCAAGAAAAACAAAAACAAAAAACCATGTCGGTAAAAATGCATTATCTGAGTTATTCACTTTTGAATACTCCCTACTCATCCAGAGTAGCTGTCTGCCATGTCTGTCCCTCCCACCCTCCTCCTCGTTCAAATAAATTGTCTTCTTTTATTTAAAAAAAAAAATTCATTACCTATGCAAAGGATTCTTTTTTTTTTTTTTTTTTTTTGGTGCTGGGAATCAAACTCAGGGCCTTGTGCTTACTAGGTAAGCACTCTAACTACTGAGCTCAATCCCCAGCCCCTTGCAAAGGATTCTTTATGAATGACCTACATCAGAGTTTGGCAAACTATCTGCCTCCAGTTTTGGTAACTAAATTTTCTTGGAACACAGCCACACCCATTTAACTTCGTGTTTTCCATGGCTGATTCTTTCTGTAATGACAGGGTGAGCTAGTTGTGACAGAGACCCCGGTCCACAAAATCAAAAGCGGGAAGTGGCTCTTTATATAAAGAGTTTGCTGACCTTGACCTACACGAGCTAAGGATACAGTAATTTGGCTAGAAGTACCATTAACTTACTTTCTCCAATGGGAATTACTAGGTTAGGATATATTATTTTCTGAAATAAGAGAGATCCAGGCTTCCCATGTGTTCTTTCCACCAGGGGTAGACGTAGAACTTGAAATCTGTTTGGCAGGCTTAGGAAGCAGTGACCACTCGTGTTAGTCACCCTTCCATTGCTGTGACAAAACACCTGAGATAATCAGTTTAGAAGGAGGAAAGGTCAAGGCTGGGGTGTGACTCAGTGGTAGAGCACCAGCCTAGCATGAGTAAGGCCCAGGATTGATCTACGGTACTGTAAAAAAAAAAAAAAAATTAGATTAAATGTTAAAAAAAAAAGAAAGCTTTATTTTGGCTCATGGTTTCAGAGGTTTCAGTCAATGGCTGCTTGGTTGCCTTGCCTTTGGGTTTGTGGTGAGGCAGCACAGCACGGAGCATGTAGAGGAAAATTTGCTCACCTCATGGCAGCTGGGAATCAAAACAGAAAACTAAGAGAAGCTGAATCCCATTGTGCCCTCCCAGAGCACACCCCCAAAGACCAACTTCCTGCCACTCAGCCTCACCTCCCAGCAGCACCATGGGACCAAGGCTTTGACACATCAGCCTCTGAAGGACATTCCAGATCCAAACTACGTCACCTCTGCTCACCAAGCAGAGTGACCAACTCCTCCCAGTTTTGCCAAATTACCATGATTTTAAACACAGATGGTCCAGTCAGGCATGGTGGCACATAACTGTAATTCCAGCATTCCAGGGGGCTGAGGCAGGAGGATCACAAGTTCCACTGAGCAATTTATCCACCTAGTAAGAACTTGTTTTGAAATAAAAAATAAAGAAAGGTGGGGGTGTAGGTCAGTGTGAAGGCCCTGGCTTCAATCCTCAGTACTGAAAGTAAATAGACGGATTCACAAACACATAAATAAAATAGAAAATCTAACCTGAGGGAAATCTTTCAGTCCTGGGGAAACCAGGACTGATGGTCACCCTGAGATGGAAGGGGTAGAACATGGGGTATGAGGCAGACTGATGGGTTCAAGTCCCATTTTTGCAACTTGATCTGTGCAGCTTTGGGCAAGTTACTAAATCTCCATTAACCTATCTATGAAATGGGACTGATTCTATTTGAGGGGTGATTGTAAGAATTAAAGGAAATTATGCACAGAAAATGTCTGGCACATAATGGATACTTAATGCTAATTCTCTTCCTATCTTTTTAACCATCATGAGCTGATTTGTTTTTTTTAACCCAATATTTAGTCAAAACTCTTTTTTTCATGAAACCATCAGGTGGAAACATTTAAATTATGTTTCGCTCTCTACTTTCTAACGTTATTTCTTCGTCCCTTTTGATTATATACCCTAATAAACAAATAACTTATTCTGCAGTGAGGAAAGTAGCCCAGACACATATAACTGCCTGATTTTCAACTTAACTGTTTTATGTTTTCATGGTTTGTTTAATTTTGTTTTTCCTCCTATGGATACAGCACAGAAAGTTTTGCCTGCGCGGCTAGCAACAGCAGCTTGCGATGCCCCAGGACTGTGGCCAGGTACCAAATGTCTAGAGTATAAGGACGGGGCTTTTCTAACCTCACATTTCATGCCTCCAGCGGAAAATGTTGACAGGAAGTTGATAGTGCCTGAGAGCGCCACATCGCCTGCGATTCACTGGACACATCAGTGCGACCCACAGTGCTAAGTGGACCAAGATGCTCACTAATTTTTAGAGAGGTTAGTAATACACGACAGTGGTGTCCAAATCCAACAGCCACCTACCTGCCTCCAAAAATCTCTACAGTCGGACTAAAGGCGCGAGGCAGCATCCATCTCATTCCAGCATCGGCATTTTGATCTAGCAGCCTGGTTATTAGCAGATGTGCAGGGTGGAATTACATGTGTACTCTCAACTTCTGCAAAAATTTATATTGTAAATTATGCTTAAAGTCCTAGCTGGTCTTCCAAAATTCTTATTCCCTTTAGGCTATGAAATGGAGGAATCAAAGTTTTACTGGATGAACTGATCAAATTCATCTAAAACTATCAGGCGTTTTAATTTGTATGCAGTTTCTTGGTTTTTTTTTTTTGTACGCAGTTTCTTAATAATTGCACGGGATAGAATTAAACTGTGTGTGGTTCAGTTTCAAAACACCCACATGATCACAGATGGTTCTCCACAAAGTCAGTGTATGTGAGGCTGTGGCCATGGAATTTTAAGGAATCATACTTTTTACCGAGTTAATTGATCAAATCAGTGAGAACTTACAAACTGAAAAACTAGACTGGCTGATTTAAGTGGCCCAAAACACAGGAAAATAGGTCAGATTCTTAGCTCAGTATGCATATTGCCTTAATTTGATCTAAACTCTGAACATCTGATTTGCCCTTTGAGCTGGGACGCTGCCAACAAGCCTGTATCCAAACTCGGACCCAGGTGGTTCTACATGAGCGACAGTTTGACCTTATGAAGACATGAATGTAACGCACATTCAATACAAGATAATAATTTAATGTGTCATTGGTTATTATTTTTTCATCCAGTTTTTTTGAGACATGGTTTCACTGTGTAGTACGGGCTGGGTTTGAACTCATTATGTAGCCCAGGCTGGCTTCGAACTCACGGTGCTCCTTCTGCCTCAGCTGGGATATAGGTGTGGGATTATAGGCGTGACCCCAACACATCTGGTCATTTGCTTATATTTTTTAAAAGTATACTCTGGGAGGTTGAGGCAAGAGGATTGCAAGTTCCAGCTCACCCTGGATGACATAGCAACTTAGTCAGACCCTACCTCAAAATAAAAAGGGCTGGGGATGCAGCTCAGTGAAAAGGTCGTGGGTTTGATCTTTTTCGTAAAAAAGGAAAAAAAAGAGAGAGAGAGAGAGAGAAAAGAAAGAGAAGAGAAATAGTGCTTAACTACTTGTGGAGCTCTAGTTAGTGCCAAGCACGTGCTAAGCATTTCCTATGCTAAACATTCCTACTTTACTAAACCCTCACATATGCCAGGGAAACTTCAGGGAGTCAGTATGCCTATGATGCCCATTTCACAAATGGCAAAGCTGAGGCACCAGAAGTTGACTACACGCTCAAGGACACCTAGCTAGCATGTGGCCAGGTGAGAGTGGGACAGGATCGTGACTGCAAAGTCTGCACTTGGATTATTTTTATAAACATTGACTTACAACTCAGTGTTTCTTTAGGTCTTTGGACTTTATTATCTTATCTCTTGGGAACACTGTTTATTTCACTTTTCTTTATTTCTGGATGCCAAGGCCTCTCCAAAGAACACATGAAAGTAATTTCCAACGCCCCAGGACAGAGGTAGGCCTGGCTTTATGGATCTACTGCACAGAGGAGTTAATATTCCGCATCAGGATCTCTTTCTCTCCAGGCAGTTTCTGGCCAATTAAATCGCTCTGAGACAAGGCAAAGAGCCTGAATCACAACATTCACCTGGATGAGATATATATATATTTGAAGCATGTTTAAAATTTAATTGAAAAGGGGGTAAGAAGATAACTATGCTTCCCAGTCACTGCAACAGGGTTGACCTGTTGACGTGCATGAGTTCAGTTAAAAGTTTTGTTCACTGTTTTTGTGAGGTAGGTCCCTTAAGTAACATGTGTTACTAAATACCAGCTGAATTCTTAGCATTTAAACTATAAATATGAACCTAGAACAAAAAAAAAGAGAGAAAGAGGAAAACACAACATACCATCATGGTCATTTGCAGCTTCCTGCAGTCACTTCTCACCCATCTCCCATTTTCTTATAAAAGCTGAGGAATGAACGGACCTGAGTGACTCCCTCAGGACCGAGGTGGCCCACTGAGGTGGGTCAGGGCCACTCCGCATTTCCCTTCGGCTCCCTGGCCTCAGGAGAGCAGCCAGACCTGGGCCACAAGCTCAGGGCTCTAGCTCCGGCCCCCTGCACCGGCAGGGCCTCAGAAAGCAAATCAGCATCCAAGGAGGCCGAGCATCCGCCTGACTCAGAGAGGTGGGGTAGCCGCGCACAGCAAGGGAGGCCCTGGCACCAGCTTGCCCCACTTCCAGCGGGTCACCTGCCGTCCTCCTTTGGGAAAAGTGGCCTGGGGCTGTAGGGCCTGGGTGCTGTCCCTGTCCCACCACAGGGGAGGTTTTGTGTCTGTTTACATGTCCCTCCTAAACTCTTTGTTTCTCCTCAACTCGTGTTTATTTATTATTTATTTGGTATTTTGAGATAAAGTCCCACTATTAGTCCATGTTGGCCTTGAACTCAAGACCTTCCTGCCTCAGCTAACTGAGTGATGGGATTACAGGTATGTGACACTCTTCCTGGCTTACTCTCCTACTTTAATGACACATTTTCCATGGTGCTTCATAGTACAGTAGGCCCGCTGTGTCCTCACCCATGGATTGAAAATATTAGAAAAAAATTTTTTGCCGGTACTGAACATGTACAGACTTTTTACTCTTGTCATTGTTCTCTAAACAATACAGTATGATACCTATTTCCAGAATATTTGCATTTCATTAGGGATGACAAGCATCTAGAGATGATTTAAAGTCTGTGGAAGAATAGGACTAGGTGCTATGCAGACACTACACTAGTTCATTTGAGGGACCCGCAGGGGTTCTGAACCCAGCAGCCCGGGGTTACTGGGGACAGCTGGACTTACGACTTCGCACTCAGGAGCACGGCCAAGGAGGATGTGAGTCTTCTTACTGGCTGCAGACACAGGAGGAAACGAGTGCGAAGTGGCTCATGGAAGAGGACTGGGCACCTGAAAAAGGCCAGCACCTTGGACACAGAGGGCTGTGCTGGACCCGTGCTTCATCCTCCCCTGCTTGCCTCAGTCCCGGCTGCCCTTTGCCTCAGTGTCCCTGTTTATACAGAAAAGGTCATCACACCGGCGACAGTCCCGGAAGAGTAGAGGACACCCTCCTCCTCCCTCCCCCTGCCCTCGGTGGATCCCAGCATGGTCCGCCTGAGCGGGAGGGTCCACTGGCCGCCCCAGGGGCACCAAGAGGCCCAGGTGTCCGGGTTCCCGCAGGGGCAGGGCTGGCACGCTGCCCAGGCAGCACCTCCAGCTGCTGTCGTCATGCCATTTGCAGCCCTCCATGTCCTGGGAACCAGCTCCAGGGGTGCTCGTTGGCGGGTGTGACAGAGCCCCACAGCCCAGGGGTGTGAGGAGAGTGCTGGGGACCGGGGGAGAAGGATGGCCTTGCCCGGGGCAGCGAGAGGTCCTGGGGCACCACCAAGTACTGACTGTAGGGTCCCCAGGGCCAGTGCTGGGCTGGAGGGTCACGGGCAGGAGCCAGCACAATCATCGAAGCCAAGTGCAACAGAGTGAGCAGGTGGAACTCCTAACAAGGTTGAAAAGTGAACTAACTTCTTCCTGGTCTGTCCTCTGCTCAGACATCCTGCCTTTCCCTGCCTTATGGTCCCCAGGGCCCGGAGGAGTGTCTGAAACTCCCTCTTAGGTCTTTGTTTACTAGTTCTTTGTATCTTCTCCATTAACGTGTAAGCTTAGGTGGGCACAGTGGCACACTCCTGCAATCGCACGCAGCGTCTTGGGAGTGGAGGTAGGAGGACCACAAGTTCAAGGCTTCCCTGGGCAATTGGGCAATTTAGGGAGACTCCGTCTCAAAATAAAAAATGAAAAGGATTTGGATGTAGCTCAGTGTCAAAACCCAGAGTTCAACCCTCAGTACAGATAGATAGAAGATAGATAGATAGATAGATAGATAGATAGATAGGTAGATAGATAGATAGATAGATAGACAGACAGACAGCTGTTAGAGTAAGTAGGCTCATAGGAACTTCCTGGGGGAGGCGGTTGGTCTGCTTTGTTTACTTCTGAGTCTCCAGGGCCTCCGTAGTGCCTGGCTCACCTGTAAATAAATGAATGAGTCCGGTAACCAGCAGGCTGCCCACTAATCTATCAAGTAGTTGAAATTCTCAATCCTGCATTTGGAGAAGCTGGTGTCATCCACCTTCAAAGAGAAATTGGATTTATTGGTAGGTAAAAAACTCATTCTTCCAGGGTTTATATCTTTTCCAACTCATAGTGTAGGATCTAGTGAAATATTAGCCGTCTTTATGGTTTCTTTTCATGTATATGTCATTTGTCACTATTTCACGAAATCTCATGCCACTGAAAATTTTAAGGTAACTAGAAAGTTACAATAGTATAACCATAAGCATAATAATTTAGAAGTCTTTCACCTAAAACTTGGTTAAAACAAGAAATTGAAGATGGATATGGTGGCACATGCCTGTAATTTCAGCTACTTGGGAGGCCGAGGTAGGAGGGTACAAGTCTGAGGCTGACCTGGGCAATTTAGGGACAGCCTCTTTCAAAATAAAAAATAAAGGGGGCTAGGGATTTAGCTCAGTAGTTAGAGTGCTTGCCTAGCAAGCACAAAGCCCTGAGTTCAATCTCTGGCACCAAAAAATAAATAAAAAATAAAAAGGGCTGGAGATATGGCTAATGGTAAAGCTCCCTAGTATTGAACAACAACAAACCAACAAAAGAAATTTGAGACTCAGTTTGATTGGACACATTTGACTTACTAACAGGTACAACGTGGTCTGTGGTATTTGCTAAGACTTTTAGGGGGTGCAGGTGTGGCTCGTGAAAAACTTTTGCAGGAAATTTAATGTTGGGCTGGGGTTGAGGGTCAGTGGCAGACTGCATAGCAAGCACAAGGGCCCGGGTTCCATCCTCAAAGCTTCCAACAAAAGAAGGAAGGGGAGGAGAGTTCTTTAAACCTGAATATTTTATAATCAGGAAGAAAATCAGCTGAAAATAACAAACTTGTCAAAAGTGGCAGTCATTTCTGATACTGATGTCCATATGTGGAACTACCACAACAATCATATTCACTACAGGTGTATTAGATTTCATTCTGCCCAAGGACTCAGAGTTCATAACTTATTCTCCTATAATTACGATAAAATGTCCCTATTACTTGCTACCATTACACCAAATTCCTCCAGGGAACCTGGGTAGGATAGTATGTCAACTTTAGTTTCCAGATTAGATATCGCTCATATCCTGTTTGGTGTTGGACCACAGGTTAGCATCGTAGTGTGTCACAGAGTAGAAAATGAATTTGCTCCCGAGGCTCCTACTTATGAACACCTGTGCACACAGTGGTGAAACGAGAGGAGCAATTCCCACCCTTCCAGAACTGGCACACTTATTAGAAAAATGTTGCCACATCATTAGGACGAGTGGCAAACAATTACGCAATTTGAATTGCACTGCTGTTTTTCTTTTTTTAAGTGCAAAGTAGAAACCTGTGCACAAGGACTTTGGCTTGAAGGCAGTGTGTCTCGGGCACTGAGAGTCCAACATTACTGCCTGCAGATTTTTAGGAACTAAAAATTGGGGGGACAAGAAAAGCCTGTCACAACCACCACAACCTGTGTGGTATGCACAGACCTGAAAGGTGGCCAAGGCTCTGACCAGCTTTCCACCGCTGCCTCCTCAGTGGCACAAGGCACCTGGTGCCGGCTGTGGCGAGAGAGGGAGGTGTGGCCAGGCGGAGTCCTGGGCAGTGAAGGAAGGGAAGGATCTGGCCAGAGCCGGAGACCCCATCCGAGGAGAAAGCAAGACCAGGCTGGAACACAAACTGGTGACCTAGAGTCCTTCCACATCGTGAACCCTCCCTCAAGGAAAGACGGCTAAGCATTTCCCTGGTTGTTTTGTTACTATTGTTTTGGTATTACCACTCTGTGTGTGTGTGTGTGTGTTTTAGAAGTCACATGAGATGCCTCTCACATTAGTGAGAAGACATGTACATACAGTAAATGGTGCCAGACACCAAATAGTACAATATCAGGAGCTTGCAGTAGACACATTTTGACAAGCATAGTTTTTTTTAAAATCTCTTTCTAAAAATTTTTTAATATTTCTTCTTACTGGGTGGCAAATTTTTCCTATATTACCTTAGACATAACAATTTTGACCGGCTTTATCAAGACTGTACCTTACTAGTTTATTCTTTAACGATCTTCCTGCAGCTTTCTCCCCTTAACTCTGAAGTAGGGCCAGGTGGGGTTTATTTTGTTCTGAGCTAAAATTGGGTCTTAGGGCAGAATCGAGACTAGATGGCAAGATGATCGTCATCTGATTATTTCCATCACTCACTTCACTGCCTTCCTTTCTGGATTTCAGAGACAAGAAACTCCACAGGTACTCACATTCCAGAGCAATTGAGTTGAAGAATAAATTTTAGACATTCCTTTGCATTTCTGAAAAGGAGCAGAAGCTACTCTAAGTCTGCTGCAAGGAAATGACAACCGAGGTGGCCGAGGAGTGAACTGCTGTCATGGAAATGTCCTTTCGCCGGAACAGAGCTCCAGTGGGAGTGTTCTGCTTCGGAGGTGCTTTAAGTTGGCCCCCAGAAGGTCCCGGCAATCAGGGAAATGTGAAGTTGCAAAAATCATTCCCCTCAAGACAAGCCTCCATACACAGTTGAATGGGAGCTTCTGCCTTCCCCTGAGATGGGCAGTCTGTTCCTTCTGCCACCACCCTGGCCAAAATGTGGCTGGAGAACGTGACAAACTCTCAGACAACATTACGCGCTCCTCTCCTACTCCATGC
Organism: Hystrix cristata; assembly: GCA_004026905.1. NCBI lineage: Eukaryota > Metazoa > Chordata > Mammalia > Rodentia > Hystricidae > Hystrix > Hystrix cristata. Next base: position 12,512 of record PVJO010018878.1, on the reverse strand, counting down.
ATCCATCACATGATTTACTCTTCTCTATAGATTTAAATAAAACTCATATCAGAGAAACAATTCAATATGTAGTTACATATGTCTGGTTTATTTCACTTAAGAGTATGTTCTCAAGGTGCATCCATTTACCTATAAATGTTTCAAGTTTATCCTTTTTTATGGCAGAGTAGTAGTCCATTGTATAAAAAAATCCACATCATCTTTAGCCATTGAGAAGTTGTTGGGCATTTGGGTTGTTTCCGAGAGTGGCGGACTTACTGTGGTCAACGTGAGCCAGAACGCCCAGCTGGACTGAGGTGGTGTGATGCTGGGCGTAGATGATCCACCTGAGGATTGTTGCTGTTGCAACATAAAGCAGAGTGGGAGCCAAAGCTAGTTTGTGGGCTGTTTCCCAGGAGAAAATCTGCTGCGGCTGGTTCTCCTGAAAGGAACTCTGCTGTTCTCATCAAGGAAGGAGCTCAGGGCCTTGCTGTCCTTGAGGATGGCTGCTGTTGCTTTGGGGGAGCTCTGGTTGTCATCTCCTCTGTGAGCATCATATCCTGGCTCCAGTAAAGATTTCTTCAGCTATCATCATCTGCAGACACAGATGTTCATGGGACAGTGCTGTGGGCTCCCGGCCCTTGATTGGATCTTTTGGGTCTCCAGTGCCTAGATGGACATTTAGCACTCTTCCTGTATTTGGCTTGTGGGTGAATATTGTAACTTATAAATGTCCTGTGTTAAATCTGCTCTCTTAGAAACCAATGACTCTAGAAAAGCTAACTAAGACACCAAGACTTAGCTATTACAAATTGTGCTGCTATGAACATGGTTGTGCATATATCACTGTGATATGATGATTTTAATTCTTCTGGGAAGATACCAAGCAGAGGAATAGCTGGGTCAAATGGAACCTCTAGTTGTAGTTTTCCGAGGAATCTCCACACTGATTCCCATAGTGGGTGCACCAGTCTACATTCCCACCAACAGTGGAGGAGGTTTCCTTTTTCCCCGCAGCCCCGCCAGCATTTGTTATTGGCTGATTCCTTGATAATAGCCTTTCTTTCCGGAGTGAGATGGAATCTTAGCATTGTTTTAATTTGTATCTCTCGCAAGACCAGTGATATTGAACACTTTTTCATATATTTGCCATTTGTATTTCCTCATCCGAGATGTGTCTATTCATTTCAGATGACTATTTTTGGATTGGGTCTCTAAATTTGAGGAGATGGATTTTTTTGAGTTCTTTATATATTCTCGATGTAAGACCTTTGTCTGAGGAACTGCTGGCAAAAACTTTTTCCCACTCTGTGGGTTTTTGCCCCAGTCTGTTGGTGACTTATTTTGCTGTGCAAAAGTTTCTTAGTAGGATGTTGTCCCAATCACTGATTCTTTGTATTATTTCCCATGCAGTCTGAGTTTTGTTCATAAAGTTCTTGCCTACACCTATGTCTTCAAGAGTTCTTCCTATTCTGTCTTCCAGCAGATTTAGTGTTTCTGGATTAATGTTTAGATCTCTGATCCATTTTGATTTTAGTTTAGTACATGGTGAGATACATGTATTTAGTTTTAGTTTTCGGTATGTGGCAAGCCAATTTTTCCAGCACCATTTATTAAAGAGGCTGTCTTTCTTCCAGTGAGGGTGTTTGGCTCCTTTGTTGAAGACGAGGTATTCTTGACTGTGTTTGGAGTTTTTTCGGCATCTTCTAACCTGTTCCACTGATCCTTGGGTCTGTCTTTTTGCCAGTACCATGCTCTTTTTATCACAGAAGCTCTATAGTATAATTTCTGGTCAGGGATTGTGATGCCCCCTGCCTTGCTCCTATTGTCCAGGATTGTTTTTGCTATTCTTGGTCTCTTCTGGTTCCAGATGAATTCTATGATTGCTTTCTTCAGTTCTGTGAAGTATGCTATTGGTATTTTGATTGGAATTGCATTAAATCTGTATAGCAATTTAGGAAGTATGGCTATTTTCACTATGTTGGTTCTTCCTATCCAAGGACACGGGATATCTTTCCATTGTCTGATATCCCTTTCAATTTCCTTTTTTAGAGTACTGTAGTTTTCAATGCAAAGAGCTTTTACTTGCTTTGTTAGATTGATCCCTAAATATTTGATTTTTTTTATGATATTATGAATGGTGTAGCTTCCCTAATTTATTTCTCAGGGAGTTTGTTATTTGTATAAAGAAATGCTATTGATTTGAGTGTTGACTTTGTATCCAGCTACATGACTGAACTTCGTTATTAAATCTAGAAGTCTTTTAGTGGAGTTTTTAGGGTCTTCTATGTACAGTATTATGTCACCTGCAAATAATAATTCAACTTCTTCCTTTCCTATCTTTATTCCTTTTATTTCTTTCTCTTGCCTAATTATCTGGCCATTGTTTCCAGAACTATATTGATAAGAGTGGTGATAGTGGACATCCTTGAATCGTTCCAGATTTCAGAGTGAAAGCATTCAGTTTTTGACCATTTAGTATAATGTTGGCTGTTGGTTTGTCATAGATGACTTTTATCATATTGAGATATAGACCGTCTATTTCTAGTTTCTGTGGGGTTTTTATCATGAATGGGTGTTGGATTTTTGTCAAATGCTTTTTCTGCATCTATTGAAATGATCATGATTTTTGTCTTTGACTCTGTTGATATGGTGAATTACATTTACTGATTTGCATATATCAAACCATCCATGCATCACTGGGATGAATCCTACTTGGTCATAGTGTAAAATCCTCTTGATAATTCATTGCAGTCTGTTTGCCAGGATTTTATTGGGGATTTTTACGTCTCTGTTCATTAGGGAAATTGGCCTGTAGTCTTCTTTCTTGGTTGAATCCTTTTCTGGTTTTAGTATCAGGGTGATACTTGCTTCCATGAATGATTTTGGGAGTATTGTTTCCCTTTCAATTTCATTAAAAAGTTTTGAAGTTGTGATATTAGATCTTTAAATTTCTTGTAGAAATCGTAAGTGTAAGTAAGGATGAAAAGATATAATAGATATGGTGAAAAAGAAAGACAATGTTCAAATGGGAATAGAATTAGAGAGGGAAGGGAGAAAGGAAGGAAGGGAAAGAGAAAAGAAAAAAGAAAAACATGGAAAAATGTAAATAAAGCTATTGTACATAAGGAGGGGAGGGGGAGTAGAATAGAGGGAAGGGGAAAGGGGGAAACCAAGATCCATCATGTACAGGTACAAACTATGACGAATGTGATCATCACATTTATCTACGATGTACCGATACATGTTCTTGGTTTAAAAAAAAAAAAAGCAGCAAATTTATTTAGAAAAAAAGATTTAAATAAAACTAAAGTACCATATCAAACTCTGACATGAGCATGCTTGGAATTTATTTATTCATTCTCTTTTTCTTTTCATCCTTTCCACAATCACTTTGATTGTGGAGGTGTGAAAGCTAATAATGATATATTTTGAGGTTAATTTCTCTTCACTCCAGAGGTTTCTTAATAATCCCCCACCCCCCTTTATTTTTTACTGAGGTTCGAATCCAAGGTCTTGCTCTTGCTGAGCAACCACTGAGTTACCACAACTCATAACCTCCTTTTTAAAAAGGATATGTAGCTGAGTATAGTGGTGCACACCTGTAATCTCAGCATTTGGGAGGCTGAGGCAGGAGGCTTGCCATGAATTTGAGGCCAGCCTGGGCTACACAGTGAGCTCAAGGCCAGTCTGAACTACATAGTGAGATCCTGTCTCAAAAAAACAAAAAATAAAAAAAAAGCATATTGTGTCAGTTACCTTTCTAGAGCCAGTGGTTTGCAAGAGAGCAGATTTAATATAGGGCATTTACAAGTTACAACATTCACCCATAAGCCAAATGCAGAAGAGTTCCAAATGTCTGTCTATGTGCTGGAGACCGGAAAGATCCAATCAAGGGCTGGGAGCCCTCAGCACTGTCCCATGTATGTCTGTGTACTAAATAGCTGAAGAAATCTATACTGGAACCAGGATACGATGCTCACAGTGAAGATGAAGACCAGAGCTCCCCTGAAGCAAACAGCAGCCATCCTCGATGACAGCAAGGTCCCGAGCTCCTCCTGTGACGAGAAGAGCCACGTCCCCTTGAGGAGAACCAGCCACACAATAGAGCTTCTCCTGGGAAATGGCTGGCCCCTGTCTTCTGCTCCCGTTCTCCTTTATGGTGGGCCTGCAACAATCCTCAGGTGCGTCCTTCACGCCCAGAACCCACCAACTAAGTCCAGCTGAGTGTTCCTGCCCAGGTTGATCATATCAGTTCACCACAGATATTCATAGTAAAACAATACAAAACTATTTTTATAATTTTTTAAAGAATATTTTCATCATTTTCATTAATAATAGCACGATAAGACTGCTTGTTCTTAAAACTGAGGGGAAGAAAGTAGATTTGACCTAAAAATGAAATTAAAGATAATGATAAACACGGCATTTGGTCTCTGCCCCCAGATCAGCTGATTCTTAACTACTATTTTTTCAAAATTAATTTTTCTAAAACTTCAAGTTTTACTGATATTGACATACCTCTTATAACCTATCGTGGTCTAATTTTGTTGCTGTTGAGACAGGGTCTCGCTATGTAGCTCAGGCTGGCCTCGAATTCTCAGTAATCCTGCCTCAGCCTCCCAAGTGTTGGGGTTACAGGCATGCACCATCATGCCTGGCTACTTCTCAGTCTAATTTTGAGAAATGAAATCAATGTTATTTCTCAAGGTACATTATAATTATCTGTAGAAGTTCAATATCTAAATTCATAACAGGTTGCCCTCCAAAATTTAAGTCCAAGAAACTTGAAATTTCTTTTCACTGCTTGTCAGGTTTGATCTATGTAGCTTAAAGTCCAGTAGTCGCCAACATGTGTGAAAGATTCCTATGAGATTGGCTGCAAGATAAATTTATGTTCATTTATCTTGTACTTAATTTCTTATAGTGAATTCAATATAATATTGACCTGTTAGCCACCATTAAATTAGCCATTCGTGGTGGCACATATCTGTAATCCCCGCTATTTGGAAGCTGAGGCAAAAGGATCACAAGTTTGAGGCCAGCCTGGAGAATTTAGACTTAGTAAGACCATGTCTCAAAAAATAAAAAAAGGCTAGGATGTAGCTTAGCTCTCCATTCATTCAATCCCCCATATTACACACACACACACACATACACACAAGTATGCTCCAAAAGAATATTTACATATTTTAGTCTTAAAACCAAGTATGATAAACCTAAATATCACATGGTGTCTCTTATACAACAAATCCAAAGTACAAATAAAGAGCAAAATAAAACGTAGAGCTTTTCTGCAAATGGAAAGAGCATCAAGAGACTGAAGGAGAGAAGTGAGAGAGAGGAAGGGGATGAGGGGACGAAAAAAGAATTAAGATGTGTTATGTGCATGTGCCAGCTCCGCACAAGGAATGTAATCATTACGGACTGCAAACATGTGCTAATAAAAGTAAAAAAAAATTAAAAATGGATGAAAATGTATTTAACCTTATTTAAAGCTCATATTTAAAGCAAAAAAATCCTGATACAATTACTGATTGGTAAGTTTTGGAAATATGTAGGTTATTATAAAGAATGATGATGTAATGAGATGAAAAGCAAGAAAGCTCTATGAAAAAAAAAAGAAACTTTAATACTTTGCAAAATTTTTCAAGTTTTCCACCTGTTCCAAATGACCAATTCCAATTGATCTGCATTCTCTGTAGTCCAGCAATTACTTGAATACAAAAGCTCTTTCTGATCATCTTCAACCTGAAAAGTAGAAAAATAACAAACGTATAAAGGGGAATGGAAGAAAAAGGGGAGGGAGAATGGATATTTGAATCCAGTGAATTTCTTGGGTTTTCAGGCTTTTTATTTGTTTGCTTTTGAAGATTTCTTCCACTGCTGTAAGCGTCAACCTTTATATGATATTAGAAAACATGACTCTAGCCTGTATCTCTTATATGTAAAATTGTCTAAATAGATTTCTAAAAAGATATTTATATCCTAGGAAAATAATCGTAGACATAAAGGTTTGGGTATAAGGAAAGTATAGTTATCTTAGCTTTATTTGTGATAAAAAAAAAAGTCTGAAACTACCCCAATGCCTAATAATAGAGGACTAAATAAATAATTTCTGGCATGCTCCAATTGTTCAATGTGGTACCACGAAGGGACTAATAATGCAGGGCAGAGTAAGAACGAAATGACATGAACCTTTGTTCGGAGCGCACATTTAGGGCCGTGGTGTAGCTTGGCATGGAGCACCTGCCCGTATGCCTGAGGCCTGGGGTTGTACCTCCAGCATTGAGAAGAATAAAACAAGACTGACTGTGAATGGGAAAAGGCAGTTTGCAAATACACTGCCACTTTCGCAAAACAATTATACTGCCTTTTTGGTACTCAATGTATGGATATACACACATACACACTGAACACACAGACAAGCAACCCAACTTAAATACGGGCGAAGGACTTGAATTAGTTCTTCAAAATGCTTTATAAATGGCCAACAAACACATGAAAGGTGCCATGCTCCTATCAGTGGCCATTAGAGAAATGTAAATTAAAACCATAATGAGATACACCTTACACACACTGGAATGGCTACTTTAAAAAATTAGAAAATAAGCCGGGCATGGTGGTACATGCCTGTAACTCCAGCACTTGGGAGGCTGAGACAGGAGGACTGCCAGAAGTTCGAGGCCAGCCTGGACTACATAGCAAGACCCTATCTCAAAAACAAAACAAAACAAAACAAAACAAATGTTGGCAAAGTTGTGGAGTAATTGGAACCCTTGGTACATTACTTGTGGGACTATAAAGTAATAAATCTGCATTAAAAACAGTTTGATGGCCCAGCACCTGGGGGGCTGAGGCAAGAGGACTGTCGTGAGTCTGAGGCCAGCCTCGGCTACACAGCAAGACCCAGTCTTGAAACAAAAAACAGTTTGATGGTTCCTCAAGAATTTAAACATAGAATTACCATATGATCCAAGAGGTCTACCTTCATTAAGCCACAAAAGCCAAAAGGTGGAAATAAGCTGTGTGCATCAGTGGATGAATGGATGAAGGAATTACGTTATGTACATAAAATGGAATAGTATTCAGGGTTGAAAAGGAAAGTAATACTGCTACAATGAGTGCACTATGAAAATATGCTAAGTAAAGAAGGTAGATTAAAAAAATCACTATTGTATAATTCTGTTTATATGAAATTTCCAGAGTAGACCAAAGCTCAGTGGATTTAGCTCAGTGGTTAGAGTGCCTGCCGCACACGTACAAGCCCCTCAGTTCGATCCCCAGCACCACACACACACACACACACACACACACACACACACACAAAAAAGACGAGGTACATAAAGACTTAAATTATTATATTGGGAAAGGGAAGAAAATGTCCAAATGGGAAAGGGAACAAGGGAGGGGGAAAGGAACAGAGGGACAAGAGAAATAAGACATGGAAGGAAAAAATGGAAACAAATCTTTTGTAAACAGGGAGGGAGGAGGGGGTGAGGGGAGGGGAGGGCAATGGGAAAAAAGAAGCAACAAGGTATATCATGTACAGGTACAAATCCCCAGTGATGAATGTTATCACTATGTACCATCTAAAATGTACCATTAAAATAAAATTTAGAAAAAAGACTAGGTACAGAGTTTCTTCTAGGGTGACAGAAATATTTTGGAACTAGAGGGAGTGGTTTTAGACATTACGAATGCAGTAAATGCTACCGAATTGCTTACAATAAAATGATTCGGGACTGAGGATGTAGTTCACTGGTAGAGTCCTTGCCTAACATGTGCAAGACCTTGAGTTCAAACTCCAGCACTGCAAAAAAACAAAAAAACCAATTTCACAACATATGATTCTAATTTTAGTTTTAAGAACATATATATGTATATATGCACATAAATATATATACAATATATGTGTATAAATACACTGGGACCAAAAATAAACTAGGACCTTTCTGCTAGAATCGAACAATTTTGTTTTATTTGTTTTGCATCAGTGAATGTAAATTTCACTCATCCTAAGAACAGTCAGTCCGTCAGCAGTCATCGTCACAGGCAGCGTACTGTCATCTTCCTTCTGGGACCTTGCGGAAGACTACGCTGGAGTTCTAAGCTACACGAGCAGCCCCAGCGCCGCTGGAGACGCCGGCAACGGCGGTCCTCACGCCAGTGTAGCCTGGGCCGGAGAGTGGGCACAGAAGGGAGGTCAGGAACACTGGGAGGGAGGGAAGGGCCCGCATTTTTTGCACCTCCATTGAGCCTGGCTCTGCTACATTTTTCAATAACGCGGTTTGTCCTGGGACGTCCTCTGCCTGGCCGCGGTTCTGCGTCCACTGCTTTGTAAAAATGCAGGTTGGGGCGGAGGGGCCCGAGGCTCCACCTCTAACGTGCATCCCTGCTGTCACACATTGCTCTGTGGACCTCCCAAGCACGTACAGCTCCTGTTCGCGAAAACGCTGTTCAGCTGCGCGGCTGCTTCTGAGCCTGAAAGCCCATCTGTGCGGTACACGCAAGCCCCGGCAGGCCGATTCCAGGTGGGGATCACGTCCCAGGCTCCCCTGAATTTCAAGTGCAGAAATGGGGTTCCGTGTGGTACAGCTACAGGGTGTGCTCTGGGGAGCTCCCCGATCCTCACTCTGAACCTTGCTGGTCACTGCATGAGCAACTGCAGGTGGGTAGCTAAGTATCTGCTTTCCTTCCATCTTCAGGAGTCCTCTCTCACACACAGTAGGTAACTTATTTCGGTTTAGGAAATTACTCTTACCTAATTATGTTCAGAGAACACTTTATAAGATGATCTCTACCTGAAACCCAATAAACAAAAATATGGTAAAGTTCTAATGAGAGGTTCTATGTAATTCTAAGGAACTAAGCCTAATTCCTCTTTAAGCCCGTACAGTTGCGTCCATAAACACATTTGGTGTTTTTTTTTTTACCTAAAATACTGTGCTCAGCAAAGACATGAAGCACTGGTGAACTTCATTGTGTTTAAGACCCAGGCTCAGTCCACCTTTCCAAATAACCTATCTCCTAATGCCTAGGCTTCGGCACACACAAGGCTTAGGATTTCTCATCTTTTGGCTACACCTTGTTACCAAATTCCCTTTTCCAAAACTTGGCCATAGCTTCCATAAAGACACACAATCTGCTAGAAAAGGCCCTCCCCAAGCCAGGCGTGGTGGCACAAGCCCGTAATCCCAAGCACTCGGGAAGCTGAGGCAGGAAGATCACTCTGAGTTTGAGGACAGCCTGGGCTACATAGCAAGTTCAAGACCAGTCTGATCTACAAAGCCCTGTCTCACTCCCCCACCAAAATAAAAGGTCCTCCCCAGATGGAAAAATGACCAGAAACTTCCACTTAGGATAGAGGATACCAAAATGAGAAGGAAACTCCTTGTTTTTATACAAGGGGTTCAAATAGTTATTGCAGAAGTAGTAGCCATCCCAACTATCTTTCAGTTCTAATTGTCAGTGTTTTTCTGATTGGGTAGCTCTGGACAAATGACAGTATTTCAGTGTTTTAGCCTTCTTTTAAAAATGAAATTTTTTTCATGGAGCCAAAGAATAGCCAGAAAATAAAAAACAGTAAAAACTTTGATTCATTATAAAATCATTGTTCGAATATTTCACAATGTAAGTATTACCTTTTTGGGGGGCAATTTATAAATACACGGCCGCTAAAATACTGAACACAAGTATCTTTTGACTCTTTCGAGTTTATCCTAAAGACCTACACGTTTGAGAGCAATGTACAGATGTCCACTGAGGTACCGTTAGAAATATCAAAAAATGGAGAGAAAAGGGAATGAATGAATTACAGAGCATCACACTGTAAAATGTTATTTATGACTGAAATACTCAACTAACAAGAAAGGAATACATCATGAAATTTATAAGGATCTCGCCAAGTCACTTTTTGTTTTTTTGTGCTAGGGATCAAACCCAGGGCCTCAAGCATGCCAAACACCCGTCTGCCACTGAGGTACCCCCACGACCAACCCATCTCACTGATACCCTGTCACTGGATTTCAGAGTTCTCCACCAATTCGTGTTCACTTACAGGTTCGCCCTGTTACTCCAGGTCTGTATTATTGCTCCTCTTCAGGGAATGCCAAGGAAACTCAGCTGCAGAGTGGCCAAACCAACGGACATGCCTAAGGGCTTCAGGGATTCCGTTTCCTTCTGGCGGATAGTGCTTATTTTAGACTGAAACCTCCCGGAAGTGTGGCCTAGCAAGTTATTCCTGTGTCCCTCTGTATTGTGAGGTATATATTTCTGTGCCATAGAGGATCATGGAATAGCAGCATTCCTAGAACAGAGCAACATTTCGCCTCATTACTCCAGGGAGCAAGTTGGCTGAGACCCAGGGAATTTCCCAAGCTGTGGCAAGTGATAGCACTGCTGTGCCAGTGAAAGGGGTAAGAAAATGAACCACCTTGCATCTTGTTGGGTAGCAATCCAAACTGCTTCCTGGCTTTCATCTAGTCTTAAAGGGTACTGCAAGGGTCAGTTCCAAGTGACAAGCATAAACCTGAGTTTAATTATCACAATCAGCAAATAAGATAACCCAATTACTAGCTAGCGGTTCACACTTAGGGTTTAAAATTTAAGCTTAAGTTAGATCCATGCAAATTTGCAGTAATACCAGTATTGAAAAAACGTCCTTTCAGGTGCATTGTGCCAAGCAGCTCTAGACTTGAGCTTTTCTAACAGGCTATGTGATGCCCAACAAGGTAGTAGTCATGTTTTTTTGTTCAAAAAATCACTATTTTGCCTGTCTGGTGCAGTTTTCAACATGGACACTGCTAAAACATGAGCAATTGTTGATTAGGTAGTGAGGAAAAGATCTATTGAATGGCTGCTATCATACAGGTCCTTTCCCTATCTTTATCATTTAATCCTTACCACTGTGGGGCACAGAACACATGCTGGTTTCCAGATTTCACTCTAACAAAGTTAATTACAAATGTCAATATTCTGAGAAAAGATCCCCAGAATTATAGCAATCAGTGATAGTTTTCAACCTTCACACAGGCAAATCAGGATGGGATTAACTATATGTGATGATTTTTAAAATACAGAACCTGGCTGGTCGTGGTGGCGCACACCTATAATCCCAGCAGTTGGGAGGCAGAGGCAGGACCGCTCAGAGTTCGAGGCCAGCCTGGGCTACACAGTGAGACCCTGTCTCAAAAAAACCAATAAATAAATTTAAAAAATACAATTTTAGTATATGTACTGCTGAAGTGAGCACAAAAAAATAAAATACAGAAGCTAATACTAAAATTTAGTTTCTTTCTTGAAATTTAAATCCTTAAAACTCTACTGTGCTATAACCATCCCTAGGCATTAAAATAGTTCTTTTTCATGTCATTTTCAGCCAGTGTGGCGACACATGCCTATAATGTCGGCAATCAGGGAGGCCCAGACAGAAGGTTCACAAGTTCAAGCCCAGCCTGGGCTTTGGCAAGGCCATCTCTAACTTAAAAAAACCAAGAGCTGGGGATGTACCCCAGGCAATGACCTGGGGTTTAATCCTCAGTACTGCAAAATAAAACAAAAAATTTAAAAGGCATTTCCACTTTATAACAAGGTTTTACACTGAATTTTCTAAATAATTGACTTACTTGAATTTTGGACTCCAAGTATCCAAGTTCCACGGGATACTGTTTGGACACTACACAGAACTCATTAGTTTTCAGATTTGAGAGGATTTTTTTCCATTTCCTTCTGTCAGGATCTGAAGCCAGTTACACAATTAACCCAAAACAATTGTTCCCATTCTCAACATCTTAGAAAGGATAGCTGTCATGACACACCCACTGAAATTATAAAGAAGTTTCCTTAAAGCAGAATTCATTTTTAACTGGATTAGACTTAGCAACACATCTTTTGACAACTGGCTTTACAATAGTAAACTTCCATCTGAATTGGATGAACAAATGATCTCTCATTTCCATTGACTATAAAACTTAGATAATTTTTGAAACTGCAGCTGTTCAACTGAGGTCCCCATTTGGCTTAGAAAACAGATCTTTGACTTATAAGTACCCTGACTTTCACCTACATGTGTCTAGTCTTAAAAAATTTTTAACATCCTTAAAGCAAAATTAGTTTTTTCACTTATACAAATATAGAGATAACATCCTCTGGAAGAACTTGGAATGTTTTGACAAAACCTGTTTTTATCAGCCCATTAACCTATTTATGAGCATAAAGTATTTTTAAAGGGAAAAGCTTTGCCAGCTCTTATTTAAAAGGTGTTGCTAGGAGGTACTGTATTATTGGAAGGGATTGAACAAAATCTTAAATTCTTAAGTGAAAGCCATTTAACTAATATTTAAAACCTCTGCAATTAGTTTATTAGCATCATCCAGGACTCAGATGTTCAGTATTCCTCCTGAAATTACATAAACAAATGCAAATGGAAAGAATCCAAGTCAAAATTATATAACAAAACAGCACTCCATCACAAAAGCGTGTAAAATTACAAGAACGCTATTTTAAAACACTGGCACTTTAAGAGAATGATA
>PVJO010018877.1:0-35619 GCA_004026905.1 Hystrix cristata | reverse complement strand
ACCCCCAAAAAAGATCTTCATACTTTCACATATTTAAAATCCTAATCTACCTCTCTGCTTCCTCTCTGCCATGCTGTCCTGCCTTGGAGCCAGCCAAGTATGGATTAAAATGTGACCCAAAATAAACTTGAGTTGTGGGTGCCAGGGATTTTGTCCCAACAAGGAAGAATGTGACTAAGATTTTGGTATTGGAAAAGTGGGGTTGTTGCTGTGACTGTATCCAACCATGTGGTTCAGAAGCCTTTAGAACTGGTTTGCAGGAGTTAGGAAAGATTCAAAGATGCTAGCTAGAGAAGCAGCCCTAGAGTACTGTAGGATGAGGTTAAAGGGAGGTTCTCATCAGAGCTCAGGAAGACAAGAATGCTGACAGAAATGCAGATGGAAAAGACCAAGCTCAGGTTTCAGTTTGGGAACAAAATCTCCACTGGCAGCTAGACTCCAGACCATGAGTGCTATGCTCTGCTAGAAAATTGTGCTGGGTGTGGTGGCACACACCTGTAATGACAGCATTCAGGAGGCTGAGGCAGGAGCAGTGCCATGAGTTCAAGGACAGCCTGGGCTACATCATAGTGAGCTCAAGGCCAGCCTGAATTACAGGAAAAGACGTCTCAACCCGCCCCCCCAATGAAAGGAAAAAAAGAAAATTTGTTTACTTTTTGCTCATGTCCTAAGACTCTGCAGGAGACTTGAGATTCAGGGTAGTGGACTAGCTGATCCAGTGGAGGAAATTTCAAGGCAGCCCAATGTTGGAGCTATGGCATGGATACCATTGGGGCATTTTGCTGGATTTATACTAAAAATTAAGAACAAAAAAGCCCACATTAAAAGTTTTCAGCCAGGCATGGTGGCACACACCTATAATCCCAGCAGTCAGGAAGATGAGGCTGGGGAACTGCCTGTGATTTCAAGATCAACCTGAATTGTACAGTGAGATCAATGCTCAAAAAAAAAAAATTTCAGTTTTGCCAGAAATGAATTATCTGCAAAGATGTAGTTTTAAGTACTTTGGATCAGAACGATAGAAAAAACGCCTTCAGGGAATGTGAGGAGCCAGGAAGGCTCCACCCCTTGCAGGCTCAAAATTGCAAAAGTGAGAGAAGAGAGCCCTTGGGTACCATGTTCAAAAACTGCCACTGTGGCAGTGGGGGCAAACCCATGGCATGCATGCCACAGCAGGCACACGCACCAAGTCATCCCAGCATCACCCAGCAGCCAAATGTCCAGGTTCAAATGCAGTGTCACTAAAAGGTTTGCCATCACTGACCTAGAGAATCCATTACCCAAGATTCCGTTTGAACTCTTCTGTCATCCAGGCACTCAGAGGCCACTGCAGCCATGATCCCAAGGGCCCAGCTACCTTGGGGTCATCCATATGGCGCTGTTTTACAGGCATGCAGAATGCAAGACAAGACTTCCACCCAGATTTCAGAAAACCTGGGAAGCCAGGGAGTGTGGCCATGAGAGGGCAGTGTGTAAAGCCTGGAAAGTGAAACCAAAGGTGCAGTGGAGACCCCATGAAGTTGGAGAAGCCAGGAACATGCCACATCTGAGGAAAGTCACAAGGAGTGAGCAAAGCCAGCCCAAGAGAGAAGCCATGAAGGTTACAACCACATGGAATGCTGCAGGGGCAGGGCCACCCACACAATTTGGACTTCACATCTTACCTCAGCTTGCCATAGGTACTGGACATAAAGCTACAGAATTTCATATTTGACCTGCTAAGTTTCTTTCCTGATTTAGTCCCGGGCTGAGAGTTTAGCTCAGTGGTTATAGCACTTGCCTAGCAAGCACAAGGCCCTGAGTTCGATCCCCAGCACACACACAAAAAAATACTAGTCTTGATTTAGTCTCATTTTTTTCTATCCCCTCTTAGTTCTTCCTTTTGGAATGGAAATGCTTAATTAACCTGTGCCACTGTGTTGTAAGTGTATAACTTCCTTTTGATATTTACCAGAGCTCACAGCTGAGAGTTTGCCTTAAGTCTGAGAGAAGACTGGTTCTGGCTCAGGCATAGAAAAAGCACTCCTTGGGGCTGAGGTCACAGCTCAGAGGTCTGGGACTGGATCTCCAGCACTGCCTCCCATCACCACCAGAAAGAGCTGTTCCGGTTTGAACATGAGTAATGTCCCCAAAAGTCCAAGTGTTAAAGGCTTGGTTGGGGTGCACTACTAAGCAGTGATAGACCAGTGAGAGGTCTTCAGGTCAGTGCAGTGTGTCTCTCAGTGATGTGTGTGTGTGTGTGTGTGTGTGTGTGTGTGTGTGTGAGAGAGCGCACGTCTGTCTGTCTGTCTCTCCTCAGTCTTGGACCAGAGTCTCCAGAACCATGAGCTAAAGAAATCTTGTCTCTGAAAATCAACTGCTTCAAATATTTCTTTGTAGTAATGTGAAGCTGACTAATACAGATGCTCAAAGACACATGATCTATAGGAGAATTCAAACGACAGCTGCTTTCTCATCCAAACCTCAGAAGCAAGAAAGAAATGGCTTTTTTTTTTTGAGACAGGATCTCATTACATAGTTCAGGCTGGCCTTAAACTATGTAGCCAGGCTGGCCTCAAACACGCAGCAATTCGCCTGCCTAGCCTCCTCAGTGCTGGGATTACAGGTGTGCACCATCATGCCTGGCCCAGAAACAGCACAATCTCAAAGTGCTGAGATAAAAGAATCCTCAACAGAGAATTGTGTTCAACAAATATCCTTAAGGAATGAAGACAATTTTTTTTTTTTTTTTTTGATGCTGGGGATCTAACTCAGGGCCTTGCACTTGCGGGGCAAGCACTCTAACCACTGAGCTAAATCCCCTGGAATGAAGACAAATTAAAGACATTTACAAATTACAAAAGACTAAAGAGAATTCCTAGCCAGAAGATTGTGCTAAAAGAAGTTCTTCAGACAAAAGAAAAAAAATAAGTAACAAGGAAATCTGGAACTTCAGAAGCAAAAGAAATTACAAATATCTGAGTTTAAATGAATAGAACACCTCAAGTTCTGTAAGATATGTCTGGCAGTTGAAAGCAAGAACACATAACATTATCTGATGGGGTTTCAATGTATGCAGATATAACACTGGGGCAACAGTGACAGCATACAGAGGAAGGGAAAGGTATCTATGGGAAGGTTAAGTTTCTGTGTTTCAAGTAAAGAGGTAAAATACTGATTCCAAGTACACCAAACATAAAGTATGTATTTAGTAATCTCTACAGCAACCACCAAGAAAACTGTATGTTTACGGTTTAAATACGAGGTGTCAAAAAAAAAAAATATGAAGTCTCCCCTAAGACTTGGGTACAAAAGGGTGATCCCCAATGCAGCACTGTTTAGAGGCAGGGCCTCAAGAGGCCACTGGGTCATAAGGGTGACCTCCACTGATGAGCTCAGAGCCAAGAGGGCAGAAGAGGAAGAAGCAGCTCACTAGGTGAGCTCTGAAGGGTATATCTCATTCACTACTCCTTCCCTTCTGCCTCTTCCCCTCTCACTCTGCTTCCTGGCTGCCAGGAGGTGAGAGCTGCCCTCAACCAAACACTCCCGCCCTGCAGCCAGCCTACCACGGACTGACCCTCTGAAACACTGAGCCAAAATAAGCCTTTCCTCCAAGTTGTGCACATCAGATATTTTGTCCTCATGATGAAAAGTTGACTACTAGGAAAGATATGGCCAAAACAGGGATTAATTAAAACAGGCTACTAAAAACATTCAAATAGCCCTTCAAAGGGCAGAGGAACAAAAAAACAGAGGAAACAAAATAAAAACAAGTACTAAAATGGTTAACCTAAATCTGAACATATCTAATAGTAATTACATTAACCTTACTCTGAATACATCAATTAAAAGACAAAAACCACTGGAATGAATTTTAAAATGACCCACCTGTTGGAGATTTAGCTCAGTGGTACAGTGCTTGCCTCACAGGCACAATGCCCTGAATTCAAATCCCAGCACCCAAAAAATAAAAAAATAAAAATGACCCAACTGTGCCAAGTGTGGTGGTGCATATCTGTAATACCAGCACTTGGGAGGCTGAGGCTGGAGGATCACCTCAAGTTTGAGGCCAGCCTGGGCTATATAATGAGCTCAAAGCCATCCTGAACTACGAAGCGAGACCCTGCAGCAAAAACACCAAAAGCTGAAGCCAAATAGTCAATGCTTTATGGCAAATTTTATCCTTACCTAATAGAGTATCCTAGTACACTCAATTTCTTTTGTTGTCATTGTTGTTTTATGGAATTTGTGTGTGTGTGTATGTGTGTGTGTGGTGTGCTAGGGATCAAACCAGGGTTTCACACATGCTGGGCAAGCTCTCTACTGTGGAGTGACAACTTGGGCTCCTAGTACACCTGAGTTTCTATCACCTTTTCATTAACTCCTTAATGCAACCTTCAACAATAACTATCAACACTACTGTTTGTTTCCAAACTCTAGATTTTACTCAGTATGACAGAACTACCACCTTTGCTTTCAACTTAACGCAGTAAGTAAGTGAGGCCCCACTCAGTGGGAATGCCCAAGAACCTCTTCAGGGCTTGGACCCACAGGTGCTGCAGATGCCTCCTCCTGAGAGTCACCAGCCTCAGAACCACCCTCAGGGGGCACTGCAGTTCTCACAGACCAGGTGTGTTCTGAAAGCATGGTGAAGTTTTAGGGGGTTTTTAGTGTATGGTAATAGACACATTGCCATTAATTCCCCTAAAATACACCCTCTCACTTCTAAAGCTCTTATCCCACCATTCTTACCACTTTCTGCAGCAGCTCTGGGGTCCTCTTTCCTGAGCATCTTTAGTTGCACTATCATAGCTGCCCAGAAGTCCTGAATAGATTGAAAACATTTCCCTTTTAGGTCATTTTGACTTTGGGGAAGAGCCAGGAGTCACAGGCTGCTAGATCTGGTAGATAAGGTAGACATACGCCCTTCATTTTACAAGCCTGCCGTTCCGTTGGATGGGACATGGCAGCAGCACTAACTATAGTTTTGATCACACCTTATAAAGATACTCACAGGGCTGGGGATTTAGTTCAGTGGTTAGAGTGCTTGCCTAGTAAGCACAAGGCCCTGAGTTCGATCCCCAGCACCAAAATAAATAAATAAATAAATAAATAAATAAATAAAGACACTCACAAAAGAGGACTTCCAGAATTGCTTTAGAAAGTAGCAAGAATGATGGGTAAGTGTGTTTGAAGTGAGAGTGTTTTGAGTGCAATGTGTCTTTTACTGTAATACATTTTTAAATTAAATAATACTTACTTTTAAAATTAAACAAAAACCACATATTTGAGCAGTCCTTCTATAATGGAGGAGGATAAAAGAACTAATGATAACAAGCTAGGGATTTAGCTCAGTGGTTAGAGTGCTTGCCTAGCAAGCATAAGGCCCTGAATTCAATCCCTGGCACAGAAAACAAAACAAACAAACAAACAAAAAAACACTCAAAATGTACTAAGTCTGACTACAGTTTAATATACCATTTTAAAACAAAATGAGACCATTAAAGTTTAAATGGACATTCCATTAACAGTGGAATCTAGGTTCTACTAAAAAATATAGAAATGCTTAACTATGTCAAAGGGATAAAATGCTTAGGTTATTGGAGTTGTAAGAGAAGCTATTTTTATTACCTGCTGAACAGCAAGTGTACTGTCCATTTCATCAAATGATTCATCGGGCCAATTATAGAAATCCTATAAAAATAATACATGGTTAAAGCACAAAGTTACAAAGAAGATGCAGTAATATTAACTCCAGTTCTTAATAAAGATCCCAAGAAGAAGAAATCTCATACCAGAGAAGAAAAGCCTTTACAATATGATTATCAGTGAAGTAAGTTAAAGGAATTTTAGACAATGTTTTTAAGTGTACATCAAGATTTTAAAGTACATGTTACCATATTTTCTTTTTTATATTACCATATTTTCAACCACAAACCCCTCAATTAAGATTCCTATCAGCCTGTTACATGTTACTTAACTAGGGAGATAGATAAGACATGTTTTTGTAAATGATGATTAAATATCTCTAAAAAAGTTACACTGAAAAAAACCTCCAGATATCAAAAAAACCAAATCATTTTTTTATCTAGAGTTAGCATCAATTATCAGTGGCTAATTTATGGTTCCATGAGTATTATTTTAGATAATTATAAATTATTACTCCGATACTAACTAGCTTTGAATTTCTAAATACAATTTAGAAATCAAAGCAAAGGTGTGGTGCATGCCAGTAATCCCAGCACTTGGGAGGCTGAGGCAGGGGGATCACTATGAGTGTAAAGCCAGCATGAGCTGCATAGTGAGTTCAAGGCCAGCCTGAACTACATAGTGAGACCCTGTCTTAAAAAACCAAAAATAAACAAAAATCTTGAACAATAAAAAAGAAAGAAAAAAAGGAAACTGGAAGAATACAGTATAGGATACCACATGAATAAAATGTTCAGCTTCAAGGCATATTTATGGCTGGAATGAGATGTGAGGGGCAGAACAAATGTTATCCCTGTGTCTAGATGTCCCCCAAAACTTCATAGGTGGGGCTTTTTCAGAGATGGCTAGATCTAGAATGTGTGATTACTAAATCAGTCCACTGACTGGTTTGACACTACCTTAATCCTGGTAGCCTAGATAAAGGTGCAGAAAGAAGCTGCTAAGATTCCTTACTTGTTTTGCTGCCTTCTGCCCACCATAAACTGTTTCTCCTCCGTGATGCCCCTCTGCCATACTACCCTGCCTTGAAGTCAGCCAGCTATGAACTAAAACCTCTACTGTGAGCTAATGGGCTGGGTATTCAGCTCAGTGGTTAAAATCCTTGCCTTGTAAGCACAAGACCCTGAGTTCGATCCCCAGCACCAAACAAAACAAAACAACAACAACAACAACAACAAAAAAAAAACTGTGTGCTAAGTAAACCTTTCCTCCTTTAACTTTGAGTGTTGGGTATTTTGCCTCAGCAACAAGAAAAGTAACTAACAGCAGAAGAAAGAAAAATGTGACCCAGAGGGACTCAAGTATCTTGGCAACATTTTAGTTCTAAAGGTAGGTAATGGGTACACTTTTTACAAGTGTCTCAAACATTTCATACTACTTTTTCTCTTTTTGTAGATGCCCCCTATCTGAAAGAAAATACAGACTAACTTCCATAAGGGAAAATGTCACAACTTTAAAGGAAAATGTCAAGAAATAAAACAATTTTCTACAAGTAGTTTCAGGATCCCTTTTATAGACATTACCTAAATGTTAAAAAGCAGTTTTAAATTCTTCCTACATGACTTATAACAAAAAACATTTCTATCAATATGCTTTGCCCATTTTTTCATTCAAAAAATGAAAGGTTGTAGATTGTTTTAAAATTAACAAACACATATATAGCAACATTCAGAAAAGGTGTAAAGTTAATCCAGAATGAAATGCTTTGCCTCACTGTAACTGTAATATATTTTAGACATGAGAGACACCAAAAATCCAGCTTAATAAATATTCTCATCCAATTTAGGCAACATTTATTGAAAACCAACTATGTGCCTATATTCTAGTCTAGTCAGCTTTAAAAAAAAAATTGTTGGAAGGAAAAAAAGTCAGCACATACAACACCTACTCTATTACAACTCTATTATTTTGCAACAGACCTGTTTTACTGTTGCTAAGTAAGTTTTTTTTTAATCCTAATGGTTTCTTTGTTACATTTTACTTAACCCTGCTTTATGACAGTGTGGAAAAATGCAAATAAATTTTCCTATATGTGACTTAATCCCAACGGCAAACAGATGTGTTACAATAAATATTTAAATTTTCAAAAGTACCAACTTCTGGGTAGGAGTATTGCTCAGTGATAGAGCCTATGGGGGGAAAAAAGTTGATAGCGTAGAATCAGAAACAACGTTGCCACAGAATGAAAAGTAGTTACGTGAGAAAAGAACATTCAGGAAAAGTTTGGAAATGTACAAAGACAGCATACATAGGAATCTTCAGCTGTGTCGGCAGAAATACCATAACTGACCACGTAAAGCAACTCTATAATAAGACTAAGAAAACAGTTCTCTAAAACTCAGTAGGAGAAGCAATTTAAAAGAGAAAAGATCAAAAGTGAACTAAGAATCTGGAGACAATTAAACCTTAAGCAGATCGTTGATTCTCTGGGCTTCCGTTTCCTTATGGTCTGCAATGGATCTGGGAAGACGTACACTCTAGAATAAACTCCTTTGGAAAGGATCCCTTTCCACACATTCTGTGCAAGAAACTAAAATCCATTCTCAGACATGCGAGCACAGCTCCATGCTGTTTTCTGTTCTCACGCATCACTTTAACATTTTAAGCACATTTCTTCCGATCTGGGAGCACCCACTCCATGACAAGCCATTTCATCTGGCGGATTCATCGGACCAAGTCTGAACGACAAGTGGGCTTTTTTCCTTCCGTGAAGCATCCGGTCCTGTGCCGATCCTGCGCAGCAGGACCCACTTAGCCCAATCGCCCTGGAATCTGCAGGGTGTCACCAGCGGATTCCTACCTAGCTTCACGCACAGCGGCGACCCCACACCCAACACCCGGAGCCGCGGGGCCGGGAGAGGGCGCGGCGCGCACGACCCGCCGCAGGCACCGCGCCCATCCCGCCCGGCCTGGCCCGACCGCCGGGACCCGGGCTCCTGGGCTGCGCCCCGGGCCCCGAGGCGGGGCGAGGCCGACGCCAGCCGAGCTCCGCGTCCCCCGGCCGGCAGCCCTCCACTCCCCGCGACCCGCGCCGACGCGGGTCGGGCTCGGCCCGGAAGCGCAGGCCGTGCCCCGCCGCCGCCGCCGCCGCCGCCCTCCGCACCGGCCAACGCCGTCGGCCGCCCCCGCCCCCCGGAGCCGGCGCCCCGGCCCCAGGTGCCGGGCAGGCAAGGCGCCACACGTACCTGCGCCTTGGTGCCCGGCCTGTTCCGCCTCAGCACTGCCGTCCCCTCCGCCATGACCATAGTGCCAGAGTCGGAGCGGCCGGCGTCGGTACCCGGATGTCGGGGCGCTGCTGCCGGGGGCGGGGCAGAGGCGCGCCGGCCGGGCTCGGGAGGGGCTGTAGAAGGAACAGCCGGCGCCGCGCGGGGCACGACGGGAGAAGAGGAGTCCGGGCGGGCGGGGGCGCGGAGCGAGGTGTGGTGACGCGGAACAGCCGCAGCCGCGCGGGGCACGACGGGAGCTGCGGGCGGGCTGCTCGGGAGCGGGGGCGACAGAGGGAGGGGCACGGGAGGGGCGCGCGGAAATCTCTTGGGGCAGACGGAGGGTCCCGAGCGGGGGACGGGGGTCACTTGGGGCAGAGGGAGGGGCACGGGGCGAGGGCCACCTAAGGGAGCGGGGCTGCAGGTGGCGCGCGTCGGGCGGAGCCGCGACCGCCAGCAGGCCGAGCCGGAAGTGTGGCAGGTGACTCAGCCGCCCGGATTCGAAGGAGGGACCTTCTCGGTGAAGGTCTAGTGGACGCCAGCTAGCGGTCTCTGGCTTCGGCCGTGGGCGACCGGAGCTGCCTGGGCTTTGCGAGCCTGAAGAGGAGGAAAGAACCAGGCAGGCGGGAACTCACATGTTAGAGAACTCCGAGTTTCCTTTTATTGTTCCCAATTTTTATCATTCCATGTTTGCAGTACACAATGATCACATTCCTCGGTGCACGTACATAACACAGCTTAGTTCTTTTTCAGCCCCTTCTCTCTCTCCACTCCCTCCATCTCTTGGTCTCCTTTTGCAAAAGAATTATCTCCCTGTTTCCTACTATTTTATTTTGCTATTATCGTATATTCTGGGTTTCTCATATAAGAGAAACCATGCGATATTTAAACTTGTGTGTCTGAATTATTTCACATTATGGTCTCAAGGTGCATCCATTTTCCTACAAATGAGTCATGATTTATCCTTTATGTGTAAGTGTTCTCCTAAGAAACCAAAACTATCTGGGCGTGGTGGCACACACCTGTAACCCAGTATTCTGGGAGGCTGAGGCAGGAGGATTACTGCAAGGTTGAGGCCAGCTTGGGTACATAGGAAATTCAAGGCCAGCCTAAACTGACAGCAAAACCTTGCCTGAAAAAAAGAAGAAACTGGGGGTGGGGATTTAGCTCAGTGGTTAGAGTGCTGCACAAGGCCCTGAGTTCAATCGCCAGCAACCTCCACTGGAAAAAAAAATAAAAAGTGACACATGACTATTCTTAGATTCATACTGGGTAGATATTTTGGGAATTATGGTACTTCAGATTTATAAATTTTTCTTTTTTTTTTTTTTGCATCAAGGACTGAACTCGGGGCCTTAATGCTTGATAGGGAAGCACTTTAACCACTGAGCTAAATCCCCCGCCAAAATTTTCTTCTAAAACTTTAAGAGACTTCCACAATTCTTACACTATATTCCTTTTTTTTCCTTTTTTTTTTCTTTTGGTACTGAGGATCAAACTCAGGACCTTGTGCTTGAAGGCAAGCACTCTAACCACTGAGCTAAATCCCCAGCCCCTTAAATCTTATTCTTGGTTTCATACTCTGGGGTAAAGAGAATGAACTCTTGAGTACAATCTCCATTACAAATGAGATTTTAATTGGCTTGTTCAAAAAAGTATCCAGATGAGTCAATCCTAGCCCAGGTCTACTTCCATCGTGCTTATTTATTGCCTTGCCTGTAATATTCAGATCTCCTCCTTTACCTAAAACACTGCAGTAGCCCCTCCTAACACATATTATTACTGTAGGACCTTTCTTCCCTTTCTGTGCAGGGTATCGAACCCAAGGCCTTGGTACATGCTACCCAAGAGCTCTACCAGTAATCTACACAAGCCCTTGACTAAGCTCTTTAAAATTTGTTTTCTTCTCCCCCATTCTCCAAAATTACCCCTGGTTATGACATTTTCTTGTTTGGAGATCATGATCTGCAGGCTGACACAAGAGTGAAAATGTGAAGGTTATGAATTAGGAACATTGCAGCCCAGTAGAAAAAAGTTCTTCCTGTGAACAAGGCCATGGCTTCCAAGGGAAGAAAATGTCAACTGGCACTAGGTAAAGTGTCTTGAGAATCCTGAGGGGCTATTCCATACCCCCAAAAACGAAAACAGAGAGGTCGGTTCTTCAATGGAATGGATCCGGAGCTGCGTGATGGTTAGTGACTTGGAATTTGGTGTGAAGAGTTTGGCAACAGGAAGTGGGTTTGCAGGGAAGTCTTTCTGAAGGATGTATATACATGGGCAGCCCTTCCAGAGCAAGGACTTCATTCTGTGCTCCCAGCGCCAGCTCCAAGATAGTAGCGCCTGCTCACTCTTCTCTCCCTTTTGCAATAGACTCTGTTCTTGTGATCCAGCTCAGTGTCCATTTGTCCCTCTGTGATCAGTGAAAGGGAAATCCACCTCCAGCCAAGGGGCAAATGTTTCTTAGCCTAAGCCCATGGTTACATAAAAAAAATGTTGAAGGTCTCTGGGAGAGGTTTTCTTTTTCTGAAGGAGGAAATAGCAAAGGAGATGGCTCCTTTTTCCTGCCACTGGTCTTTGCAGGGCTGGAAGCGCAGCAGCTATTTTGGCTTGAAGCTAGCCAGGCTGAGAGCAAGGTAGAACAGTGCATGATGCACAGAGCAGCCACAATGTGCCTGAAGACAGGGAGCGTTCAGATGCAGAGGTGTCCTGCCAGGATGGGCGATGTTACAGCAAGCGGGAGGCGTGGAGCTCATTGGTGAACAAATTGGTGCCTACACGTGCCTTTATACATCTTCAACGAGTTACATGAACATGATTTTCTGTTTTAAATTGTAATAGACATAATTGTGTGAATTTATAGAGTTCAAACTTAGAGAATTTTGACTACAAAAGAGACATTGAGCTTTCATGGTTATTTTTCTCATAGGCCAGCAACATACCAGAATATCATTTGATGAAATCGGTGATTGGGGGTGATTGTGGTCCAGCCAGCCTCTGAGATGGCCCAGCATAACTGTCTTTTGGTATTTACACCCTTCAAGGGTTATCTTCCACATTGAGTAGGGTGACATGTAAAACCAGTGCGGAAATGAGGCTGTGTGACTTCCTGGTCATAAAAGACATTGCCTTTTCAGCCAGGAGTGGTGGTACACAGCTGTAATCCTAGCACTCAGAGAGGCTGAGGCAGGAGGACGGCAAATTCAAGCCCATCCTGGGCATTTTAGCAAGACCCTGTCTCAAAAAATAAACTGTGCATGGTGGTACACACCCGTAATCCCAGAATTTGGGAGGACAAGGCAGGAGGATTACCAGTTCAAGGCCTGCCTGAACTATGTAGCAAGACCTTGTCTGACAAAAACCAGTAACAACATAAAATAAAAAGGGGTGGGGCTGAGGATTTAGCTCAGTGATTAGAGTGCTTGCCTTGCAAGCACAAGGGCCTGAGTTCGATCCCTGGCACCGCCAAAAAAAAAAAAAAAGGGATGGGGATGTAGCTCAGGGCAAAGGTCTGGGTTCAATGCCCAGTGGTGCAAAATAATAGTAATAATAATAACAATAACAATAAACAGCTTCTTCTGCCTCACTCTCAGACCACTTGCCTACGTAAAAGAGAAGGCTCAGGAGGGACTACACAGAATGAGGGACTGAGGCCTTCTGCCAAAAGTAAACAGGTCAACTTTCTTTTTTTTTGTGCCAGGGATCGAACTCAGGGCCTTGCGCTTGCAAGGCGAGCACTCTCACCACTGAGCCAAATCCCCAGCCAGGTCAACTTTCTTCTCACTAATCTCTAAAATTATTATGCTATTTAGTTGTTCATTGTGTTCTCCATCTTATTCATCCTTTTGTCTCCACTGTTTAGAAAAATGCCTAGAAAAACTGCTTAAAAAACGAGTTTAAAACACCTGTAATCCCAGCACTCCTCCGAGGCAGGATAGCCATGAGTTTGAAGCCAGCCTGGGCTACATAGTGTGTCCAAGGCCAGGCTAGACTACATAGTGCGACTTTGCCTCAAAACAGAAACAAAACAAAAAAAAGCACACACACACACACACACACACACACACACACACACCCCATACACAAAAACAAAGAAAAAATTTATTTGGAGACAGAGTCTCACTAAGTCGCTAAGTAGACCAAGCTGGGCTCAAACTTGGCAGCCCTCCTTACTCTCACGGAATGCTGGAATTTCAGGCATGCACCGCAACACCTGGCTTTACTGCTACACTGTACAACTGTACATGTCTTACAAGGGTTGGAGCCATTCCTTGTATCCCCCACACCCAGGGCCTTGCACAAGTTAGACGAATGCTTTGTACGCTTGCACTACATCCCTAGTCCTCCCTGAATCTTTCAACAGGAAAACTTCCAGGTATACCCAAGATTAAAGTACTTTTTTAAAACTTTAAAAATACCTGAAAATGTAATCTCAGCACTTGGGAGGCCGAAACAGGAGGATCTCGATGAGTCCAAGGCCAGCCTCAACTATAGCGAGTTCAAGGCCATCCTGAATTACATAATGAGATCCTCTCTCAAAAATACAAAACAAAAAAACCTGTAGAAACCACAGTACAACTTTTAAATATTGGAGAACTTGTCAAAGTTTGACATAACACCCAGAAGCCAAAAAGGAAAACATTAAATCAAATACACCAGAGTGACTTCCTGTAAGTGCTAAACATAACCAAAATCAAAGCCAAAAATGATAGGGGAGGAAGTCTTATCAGAAAGAACAAGAGAACTTGACGCAGAAAAGATGTGGAAACTTGCTCAAGGCCCCGTGGCTGGGAACTTGCCAAGTAAGGAATCCAGGCCAAAGGCCAGGGCTTTCTTATTAACCCCCAGTGCTCCTGTCCAAAGACCTGAGTGCATGGACTGCGGGATCTAAGAGAAAGCATTCCACCTTGATCCATCACCACAGCCTAGGATCCATTTTCAAGGCCCCATCAACCTACTAAATCAGAATTTTGCATCACACAAACAGTCCCTTTGCTTGCCTGGCAGAATTGCTTAAAAAAAAATTTTTTTTTTGGACAGTGAGATTATGATAAAACAAAGAATTTTGTCATGAGAAATTTAGGGCCTTGGGAATGCAGAATTACAGTTTAGACCTGAATGTTCCTTTTGCTCAACAGGAAAATGTTACAAAGGCACAAGGTAAACATAATTAAGATTCTACAAAAAATCGAAAGGAAAATTCTAAGTGGTAAACAAACTTGTGCTCACAAAGTTCTGCTGTGCAGGCCCATCATCTATCTGTGCTCGGGATAGTATGATACTGGATACTGGTGAGCTTTTAGGCACATCTCTATCTAAATTTGACAAAATTTAAGCCTCCGAATACAAAGACATGAACACATGCATAAATGTGAACACATACATTAAAAGTGCATACAACAGGGGCTGGGGATTTAGCTCAGTGCTTAAAGTGCTTCTCTACCAAGCACAAGGCTGTTTGATCCCCACCACCCAAAAAAAAAAAAAAAGAAAAATAGTGCATACAACTTCGGCTGGGGGCAGGGGTCAGCTCAGTGGTAGAGAATTTACCTAGCATGTTTGAAGTTTAATCCCCAATGTCACCAAAAAACAAAAAGTGTGTGCTTTATATTCAGTAAATGACCAAGAACCAGACTATTATTCCACATCACTTACCACCACCTCATTTAGACTTCAATCCTACTCAGAACAAACATGGAAGACTGGAGGTTTAGCTAGTGGTAGAGATTGCTTGCTTACCATGCGGGCTCTGCGTCTAATCACCAGCACTACAAACTCGTGTTTGGGACACAACCATTAAAAGACATCAGACTAGTTTGCACGGAATTAAAAACTAGAAAATAAGATACTTAGTACCAACAGACTCCTAGGCTACAAACAGCAGCTGGCTGAGGTAGTGCAGTCTGGGGGGTTCATCGATCCTGGTACACTTCAGCCCGTGTTAGAAGGATAACTCTTCTCCCCTGGTGCTATTCACTGACCCAATTACCCAATCAGTCCACTCATTATTTGTTAAATTTAGGTGGTGTATTCCTAAACACCAGACACTATTTGCTGCCACTCACTTCTTGTTCTGCGTTTATCACCAGAACTGAAAACTGTGCACTAAATGCTTTGAAGTAACAAGGTAGCAGAGGCCCTAAATAGGACCAAGTTTTAGTCAGCAACTGCCAGTGACTGCCTGTCTTCAAACCCTGACTTTGCCACTTCCTGCTGAGCTGGGCAGCTTTGGCTATTTAATCCCATTGTGCTTCAGTTTCATCTCCAAAAGAGATTAGCACCCAACTCAGTCACTGAAAAACTAAACCAATCATCTACAAAACATCTAGAAAATGCATCTGAAGGGCTATTTACTGTTTGTACCTACCCTGAAAAATAGAAGGCACTCAACCTGTTAGCCACTATGTCCTCAGTTTTTTTGCCAGGTTATGCTGTAGTGCCAAAAACTGGAAGCACTCATTAGGCAGGCTGGTGTATGCCTATAATTCCAGCACTCTGAGATGAGACAAGAGGATCACAAGTCTGAGCCCAGCCCTGAAAATTTAGCAAGATGCTGTTTCAAAACAAAACAAGGGAGCTGGGGATTTAGCTGTGTGGTTAGTGTTTGCCTTGCACGCACAAGGCTCCGAGTTCAATCCCCAGCACACACAAAAAAGAGCTGGGGATGCAGTTTAGTTTGAAGCTCCTGGGTTCAATAACTAGCAATGAGCACCCCCCCCCAAAAAACTAGAAGTATTTGTGCAGGCAGAGAACTTTTCTAAATACAAAATTTAAGAATCAAGACATAAAAAAACATTAGACTCTAGGGATGAAAAAGTGTATTCTGCCACAAGTTTGTTACATTTGAAACCAGATTGTTGCTAACTTTATTTTCTTAAAAGCCTAACTCTAAATCTGTGGCTTTGTATCAATATCAATCATCCATGCAATAAGGCTAAATTCAGAGTGAAAATTCGTTTACTAGAAATTTTTGCTTTCCAGAATTCTCTGCAGATTTGTTGTAGAGAACTCTAAGGCCGCTGTTTGTTTTTTTAAAGGGAGGAAAGATTTATTTAGCTCACAGTTTGCAGAGGTTTCTGTCCACAATCAGCTGGGTCCAAGGCAGAATGGCAGGGCAAACAGGCAGAAGGCAAGCAAAGGCATTTTAAATTAATAAAGACTAACCACTCATTTACATATTTTATTTGGAAATGTTTATACCAGTACAGTGAAACTAAACGTTCCACACAATGAATGTCATTAGTTATTATCAGTTTATTACAAAAGAGGCATGGAAATTATTTACATGATGAAAGATTGCAGAACTTCAGTGGAATGGGCAGCATTGTGTGATGCCATTTCAACAGTGATTTACTTCACTCTATGTATTTTCCCAGAATGTCACCATCTCTAAATAAGAAATAATCCTGCAAATAGAGAAACCATTAGACACATTAAAGACACATAGTAGTAAATATTCAACCTCTTTTTAGAATGAGTAAGTTTATATACCTTGTCATCTAGAACTACTTTGGTGCCTCCATATTCTGGAAGAAGAACTTTATCCCCAACTTTCACACTAACTGGTTGAATCTCTCCACCCTTAAGAAAATAAGGAAGTTTATTAGCAAAGATGTTAGTACATCAATATGTAACTAACTTATAAATATGATCACTAAAATCCAGTATATTGAAAAGATACTGTACTTAGTGATTAAGTGATATTAATTTGTACTAGAATTATAATTCTCCACAACAAAAGCATCATTGTAGAAACGAAGTTTGAAATAATGAACATACATACGGTGGCTTAGACTAAAATCTGATTGCAGTGTAAGAACCAAAAAAATGATATTGAAAAACTATCATTAGCTAATCAAACTCTGTAAATGGCAAATATGAACTTATGAGCTCTGAAATAACTCAATTTTTAAAGCCATATATGAAATGGTCATCCCTAACTTTTTTCAACAAAAACTTAAAATCAATGCAATTACCATATTTGACCTGAAAATACAAATACACACAGCACTCATTCACTGTGCCTTTCAGCTGACACTTTAAGAGGCCCAGGGCCTCACTAGGTAGTTAGACAACACCCAAAGGACAGCTCTACCCATCCCATCACAGCCACACCAACTATGGGCCCCCTGGTTACAAGACTACACTAAGTTCATTACAAAGTCCCACCCTTTTAAGCACAATCCTTGGTCTAACCAGAAATTTAAAATCTGAGGAAAATGATGGATCAGCTTAGGCAACCAAATAGTTAACCGAAGGCATTTTAAGATTCTGGAAACCCTCACCATCTAAAGCCAGCAAGTTAATTTTAGCAATTAAAAGGAAATTAGAGGTTAAATAAGAAATTATCCTGAAAATAAGGTGGCTACTTTTAATAACTTTGGATTTTTTTTCTTCCACTTCACACACAAAAAACGAATTTCACGATAGCCCTTGTTACCTTTCCCTTAGAGCCCGATCCCACAGCTACCACAGTTGCCTGCAGCACTTTGCCTTGAGATTTTTCTGGAAGCATAATGCCTCCTTTGGTGACAGTTTCGGCTGCGCTCCTTTCAACCAATACTCGGTCAAACAGCGGGAGAAACTTCCTAAATGCCTGTCCTGCCTGTGGAGAAAAACGTTAAAAGGTGAGACAACCCTGAGCCAATGCCATGCAACCGTTATACATTAATACGCTTTGGTTTTCGGAATTAACAGCCGAGTTCTGATTTTCTGTTCGGGGGAGGCATGTGCGTGTGCAAGTGCAATTCCCATTCCTTATGTCTGTTAGGAGTCGTCGTTACAACCAGACTACGTTTAAGGGCAATCGTGGTTTACCCAAGGTCAAGCATCTCCTTCCTCGAGATCTTGGCAATTTGTAGGAAAAGCTGGGGCTGGACCTCTACCCAGGTCCACGCTTCCTCCAGGCCATAGCACCTCAAAGCCTGCAGACTGCAGGGCGCGCGCGGCCCGGCTCCGCGTGTGCACGGAGTCCCGCAGAAGGGAAGGGGCGCACCGGTCGTTCAGCAGGGCACAGGGGCCCCGGCCACGGAGCGGCCCGCCCCAAAACCCCCCGCCAGTGCTGGCCGGCCGTAGAGCCTCCGGGACTCACCATGACTCCAGCCCCGCAGCTCGGATTCCGCTGTCTTGCCGCCGCTGCAAAGAGAGAACCGCACTCCGACCCCGGGACACGTGAAAAAGACGCGCGGCGCGCAGGCGCGCTCGCTCCCGCTCGGCCACGCCCCTGGGCCCGCCCCCCAAATGAGCACCAGGATTGGCCGCATCCGCGGGGGCGGGACCGGATGGAAAAAGCTCCTCTTTCTAGGCTGTTCTAGGCCAGTCCGCAGAGGTGAAAGAAGGACCCCTTCCTCCCCTCCCGGAAGTGACGTACGTGACCCATGACCTGCGGAGAGCGCGCGGTTTGCGGAAAGTTCTGGAACCCAGTGAGGCCCCGGAACTAGTGTAAGGTGTCCGCAGAGCGCAGAGTCCACCGACAGAGCGCGGCGCGGCAGCGGGGGGCGGGGCTCGCGCGCGGCGCATGCAGATTGCCGGGCCGGAGACGGGGCCGTGGCGGGGCCTGCGCGCACGCGGGGCCGTGGCGGGGGCGGGGACTCGCGCTCATTGCCGCGCGCGCCCGGCGCTCCGTCCTCACTTGCCGCCGACCGCTTTGCTCACCGCGTGCGCTCCTGCCTCCGCCCCGCAGGTACGCGGCTTCCGCCGGACCCGGGCGCGTCCTCCCGCGTGCGCCGGGAGCCGAGCCCCGAGCGTACAGCTTCCAGGCCTGCGGGTCCGCGCGGCGCCATCACGGGCGGAGAGCCGGGGGGCGGTGCGGGCGGCGATCCGGGGCCCGCCGCGGCCGTGGGGCGGGAGGGCGGAGGGACCGTTCTACTCCCGCGCGTGACCTTGCCCCGGCGTAAGCCTGCGCGGTTCGGGCTCCCCGCGCGGGCTCTGGGGACCTTGCACCGCCGCTACCGCGCCCCGGTGCTCCCGGCCACCCCGTTCGCCTCGCGCCCCTCCCCTGCCTCGGTTTCCCCGGGGTTACTTCTGGCGTGGCCTGCGCTTCAGGACATTTCTGAGGTGACAGATTAACCGGGCGGGCAGGTGTCCCCGTTGGGAGGTAGGCCGCCTCCACTTGGCCTGCGCGATTACTGAGCACCCCACGCTGTGGTCCCGCGATCGAGGTCTTTGGGCCGGGGACAGGGGACACGTGTGCGTTGTGACACGCGGCAGTGCTGATCATCCGCTTGATTCCCCGTAGAAATGCTCCGGTTACCCGCGGTCCTCCGCCAGGCGAGGCCAGTGTCCCGGGCGCTGGCCCCGCAGCTCACGCGGGCTTATGCCAAAGATGTGAAATTCGGTGCCGACGCCCGCGCTCTCATGCTTCAGGGTGTAGACCTCCTGGCTGACGCCGTCGCCGTTACAATGGGGCCAAAGGTACCGGTGCTGTCGTAATTACATATTAACTAAGGAATAATAAGGGGCTTTGTTCTGCGGTGCTGGGGATTGAACCCAAGGCCTCAAACGTGCTAAGCAAGCATGGCCGCCGAACTACACCCCAGTGAGGAACAGCGTTTGTCGTCCAAATGGCCAAACTGAACTATGAAACAGTACTCAGATGTCCATTTACAGATGAGTTTGAGCTTGGTTTTGTTTAGACCCGATGGTCTTAGACTTGATGGGTTTGAAACTTGAGATATGTCGGCCATGTTTTTGAAACTTCATTTTTGTACAACGTGTGATGTAATTAGGTGGTAACTCGTAGCTCGAGGTAGATTATTAATTTTGTTTCTGCTTGAGTTAAATTTTGGATCCTTTCCCGGTACCGATGCCAAGCGTAGAGAGAAGTGTAGCTTACTGTCTGATGATACTTAAAAGTATATGTAGGTGTTGATTTTTGGTACCGAAATACGATAACATACTGTTACATCTAAACAGTAAACATACTAACATAACGTAAAACTTTTTTCTGTTCGCACTACTGGCGTGGTTGAACCTGGGGCCTTGTGTACCTTATGCGAGGGTTCTACTACTGAATTCCCAACTCAGAAATTCCTTGAGTGGCATTGAGTGCATTTGCGTTCTTGCAGCCCTTGCCATCATGCATCTCCAGAACTTTTTTATCTGCACTTGGAAAATAGTAATGTTCTATCATGAAACAGTGTCCCATTTCTTGTTATACTCAGTAATTTTACCCAATATTGTTCTGCCTTTCTTCTGTTCAAGGCATGGTTAAAGTTGTGTCATTTAATAGGGAGGGATAATACTTCCAGGAGGCTTGCTTTCTTTGTGATTTTTTTTTTTTTTTTTTGGTGGTTGTTGGTTTTGGGTTTGTGGTTTTGGGGTTTTGTTTTTTTTCTTTTTTTTCTTTTTTTTCTTTTTTTTTTGAGACAAAGTCTCACTGTATAGCCCAGGCTGGCCTTTGAAGGTAGGTACAGTCAAGTGATGCTTCATTTCAAATTGAAGGTATCTCAGGTATCAGAGTGATTTAAAGAACTGTGTGAAATAGGTGTGCTATTTGTGCAGCCAAATCCAAAAGTTGCCAATACAAATTGTGCCATGTTTGAAGTCTTGTGTTGAGGAGAACTTGCAAAACTCACACTGTTCTTACCATAGTGGTTAGTACTTTGATAAATAAGTTTATTTACTGGGGATTGAACCTGGGCCCTTTGCAGTGAGCTGCGTCCCCAGCCCCTTTTTTATTTTGGGATGGTCTTGCTATAAATTGCTCAGCCTCCCAGAGTACTAGGATTACAGGTGTGCCCCATCACACTTTTCTTTTAGGGTTTTTTTGAGACAGGGTCTTGCTGTGTAGTTGAGGCTTGCCTTGAACTCACTGTGTAGCTCAGGGTGGCCTTGAACTTGCAGTGATCTTTCCGCCCCAGCCTCCCAAGTGCTGGGAAGACCAGTCTTTAATGAATAAATTTTAAAGTAAATCCTGTTACTTTCAGAAATAGCAGGTACCAGCCAAAACAATTATAAATGGTGTGAAGAATGTTCTGAAATTTTCTGGTCTGTCATTTTGTGGCATCTTTTAGTTTCTAGGATTTTCATCTCCCGTGATACCTCATTTCATTTCAGTGTTATGCTCTTGGCTGAGAAGCAAAGGTCATTTTGTCTGTGGACTAAGAAGGTTGATGAACTTGCCCTTGAGAGTCATGTTGCAGGACTGATGAAGACAACTTAAGCTGAGCCTAGTGGTTCACATCTGTATTTCAGTATCTGGGGAGGCAGAGGCAGGAAGATCAAAATCGAGATTCATGTTGCAGGACTGATAAAAAGGTTACTTAATACCAGACGTGGTGGTGCATGCCTGTCATCCCAGCACTCGGGAAGCTGAGTCAGGAGGATTGCTGGGAGTTCAGGGCCAGCCTGGACCACATAGTGAGGCCCTGTCTCAAAACAAAAAAACATACACTGGGCCTAGTGGCTCACATCTATAACCTCAGCATCGGGGAAGGGGAGGCAGGATTACAAATTCAAAATCAGCTTGGGCAATTTGTTGACTTAGCAAGACAGTGTCTCAAAAGTGAAAAAAGGAGCTGGAATATAGCTCGGTGCGGTACTATGGTAGGGGCAGAACCTGTGTTATTATCTGAGGGTGGACTTCTTAATCTAATCTTTAGAGTGTGATCCTGACATTTTTTCCATTCTACAACTTTAGGGAAGAACAGTGATTATTGAACAGAGTTGGGGGAGTCCCAAAGTAACAAAAGATGGTGTGACTGTTGCAAAGTCGATTGATTTAAAGGACAAATACAAAAATATTGGGGCTAAACTTGTTCAAGATGTTGCCAACAACACAAATGAGGAGGCAGGGGATGGCACAACTACTGCGACTGTGCTGGCGCGCTCCATCGCCAAGGAAGGCTTCGAGAAGATCAGCAAAGGCGCCAACCCTGTGGAGATCCGGAGAGGTAAGGCAGCTCTCTGTGTTCATTATGGCTGTGAAAGAAATTCCTAGTGCTGGGAATTATTTTTAATTGAAAGTAAGAGGGTTATCTGTTTTGGTCCTTCTTGTGTTATTTAACAGAGGTAGGAAGTGTGGCACATCCCTGTTAGGAGCAGACTCACACAGGGTGTGTTGGAAGGCGAGACACTTAACTATACATGTCTACCTTTTCTTGGTCCTGTTTTCAGGTTACTTGTGGTGCTGTGGGACTTCACCTGTGTAAATTGGGATTGCTGTTTCGGTGCATGCCAGCTAACTCTGTGATTAGGAACAGCACAGGCACAGAAGCTAGATATGTGCACTTAATGTCCAGGCTTATTAAAACGTCTGTCATGAATCACAGCTTAGACTTGGGGACTGTGAGAGAGCAAATGTGTTGATGTAAATTCTTAAACTAGGTGTGATGTTAGCTGTTGATGCTGTGATTGCTGAACTCAAGAAACAGTCTAAACCTGTGACAACCCCTGAAGAAATTGCTCAGGTAAGAACATCTATTAAAAAAGTAAACCAAGTGTTCACTTTGGCAGCACATACACTAAAATTGGAATAATACAGAGAAGATTAGCATGGCCCTTGTACAAGACTGACACACGTATTTTGTGAAGCCTTCCATACTTTTAAAATGATAAAATATGGATACAAACAGACAAGGGAACAGATCTTACTCAGTAGGGAAAGGGAATTTATAATGTGAAGATGAGTTTAGCCGTTTTCAGCTATCTGTGTGTTCTGTGGGGCTTGTGCATGCTGGACAAGCTTTCTATTGCTGAGTTAAACCCTTAGCCTAAGTGTGCAGAATTCTCTTCAGTTTGTGATATCACGACGTTTGCTAAGGGAAAGTAAATGAGGTCAGCTTTATTTCCTTTTTTTTTTTTTTTAATAGTGCAGTGCTCGCCCCCTAAAATGTAGCCTGAGTTTGATCCCTAGCACCAAAAAGAAAAAGAATTAGTGGGCTTGGAAGGTGGCTTGATGGAAGAGGGCTTGCCTAGCATACACAAGGCCCTGGGTTCAATCTCCAGCACCACAGAAAAAGAATAGAACAAAGAATCAACTCATGAAAATGATTATGCCATAATCATACATATCCCTCATCAGCTATCCATTTGTAATTTACTAGGAGGAAAGGGGAGGGGAGTTGTGGAGACTAGCTCTACTAAGTATGTATGTATGTATGTATTTTTGGTGCTGGGGATCAAACTCAGGGCCTTAGCCCTCTAACCCTGAGCTAAATCCCCAGGCCCCCCCCCCCTTTTTTTTTAACCCAGTTAATTTTGAAGAGTTGCTTAACTGTTTCAGGTTGCTACAATTTCTGCAAATGGAGACAAAGAAATTGGCAACATCATATCTGACGCCATGAAAAAGGTCGGAAGGAAGGGCGTCATCACAGTAAAGGCAAGTGTATGGGTTGTATTCCAGTCTGAGGCAACCCTGCTTTGTTGTCCAAGCTGTCTCAGCCTCCCCTGTGTACCACCGCAGCAGCTCCAAGGGCGCTTCTGCTGGGTCTCTTTGAGGTGTCGGATCAGAAGTGTGTTTTCCAAGGGGAAAAACTCAGGCTGGTGTGCCCTGGTGGCCTTGGCTTCCTGGAATGACTCTCCTTAAATGATACCTTCTTCCTAGTCTGGAGGGAGCAGCATTCACGTGGGCACTTCAGAACATTGTTTCTGAAGTGGAGTTGTATATTTTTCTTGAATCCCTTGGGGGGGGAGGGTCTGTTTTTATTAATCTGGAATAGAATTCCAAGTTTTGTATACATTCCATGAAATCTATTTACCTTGTTTTTTCGCTTTTTGTAGGATGGTAAAACCTTGAATGATGAATTGGAAATTATTGAAGGCATGAAGTTTGACCGAGGATATATTTCTCCATACTTTATCAACACATCAAAAGGTAAGAGCAAATCAGTGAAATTTTTAAGATACATAGTGCTTTACTAATACAGACATTAGTGGGTGGCATACCTTAAAAAACGGAT
The DNA here is from genome assembly GCA_004026905.1 of Hystrix cristata. Taxonomy (NCBI): domain Eukaryota; kingdom Metazoa; phylum Chordata; class Mammalia; order Rodentia; family Hystricidae; genus Hystrix; species Hystrix cristata. Next base: position 11,831 of record PVJO010018877.1, on the reverse strand, counting down.
TTGTGATATCTCAAAAGTTAGGTAAAGTAAAGGTGTTTTAGAACTTGAGTTTAACTACTCCTTTACGTATATTCCATTCGTTTTCTCAACACTGCAGGCCAGAAGTGTGAGTTCCAGGACGCCTATGTCCTCCTGAGCGAGAAGAAGATTTCTAGCGTCCAGTCCATCGTACCAGCTCTTGAGATCGCCAATGCTCACCGGAAGCCCTTGGTCATAATCGCTGAGGACGTTGACGGAGAAGCTCTCAGCACCCTAGTTTTGAACAGGTGATGAGTTTACATTTCTAACGCAAGATGGAATTACATGCATTGCTCTTCGAAGTCCACGTCACAGACTTCCACGTTGGATCCACTTGTGTTTGTATTTAGAGCAGTAGTGTATAATACACATGTTCTGTGGATCTTTGTGTTTCAGTTCTTTTGAGTGGCACCTCAGTCTATAGTATTTTGGGCAGCTTTTTCTTAAGGTAGGCTGTTTTATTGTGAGTGCCTTGTTAACCGCTTTGAAAGGGATGTGACCAAGTTGTTTTTTTACCAAAAAAAGTCTAGGATATGGTCTGGTGATAGAGCACTTGTCCAACATGTGTTGAGGCCCCAGGTTTAATTCCCAGAAACAAGAAACTAATTTCAAGGATGTGATTTTGTGTGGAACAGGTAACTACCATTATAAACACTTGAGATCTACTAAGTGTACTTAGTGATTCTTTTTTATAATCTCTTACATGTCTTTATTACAAAGTGGAGAAATTACCACTCAGTCTAAAATGAGGTCTCTGCTTGTTTTTGGTGGGTTTTTTGTTTGTTTTGTTTCGTTTGAGACAAGGTCTAGCTATGTAGCCCAGGCTGGCCTTGAACTCCTGGCCAGCTTCCTGCCTCCACCTCACAAGTATTAGGATTACGGGGGTGCACTGCCACACTCAACTTCCTCTGATTTTTAGTTTGGCTTCTTAGTGAGACCTTCTCTGTCACAGTTTGAAGTTTTCCTCTATCTTACAGGCTGCTCTCAGGTGGACATTTCTTCATTATATATTGCAAGTGTTTGTATACCTGATAAAATTTCAGGTGACCACAAAACTGTTAGCTTTGTGTAACACCTACAATAGGGTGAAATCAGAACGTTGTTTGTTCAGACTTAGTTTTAAGGCTCTGATATTAAGTGGAGAACAGAGTAGATGTTTATTAGATAACCCACTAATACTTAATAATTACTGTTTTTCCGTCACTCACAAAACAGTTACCAGTTTACCTTTAATGTGATGGATTGATCTTGGCTCTAGCTATTGAAGTAGAATGTAAGGCGAGCAGTTTATTAGTCAGATAGGAACAAGTAGAGACAAGTAGAAAAGAGCCCTTTTTCTCTTAATTTGACCAACACTTGTTAGAGAGTGAGAGAGAGTTCTAATACATCTTGGTCATCCCAGAACTAAACAAGGTATTTTCATTCCATTTAGTCTTATCTTCAGCTGTTCTTCACAGGCTCAAGGTCGGTCTTCAGGTTGTTGCGGTCAAAGCTCCAGGGTTCGGTGACAATAGGAAGAACCAGCTGAAAGACATGGCCATTGCGACTGGTGGTGCAGTAAGTGAAACGGGTCTGCCGTGGCTCCTGGGAGTAAGTCTCGCGTGTGTGGGTGGAAAGCACTGTGACAAGCAGGTAGTACTGTGAAGTACTGCTGCATGTTTGTGAGGTGGGATTAGATCAAGTTCCCTGTCATCTCTAACTTGCCTTGAGTCTGGCCCAGAAGCTAAGTCTGTCTTCAGTTTTGAAGGAATGTGATAGAAAGGACAAAGAACCTAGGAGTAGGCCTGTGGTCTTGTGCTGATTCTGCCAGTAAGTACGACCTCAGTTGTTCGGCTTCTCATTGCTAACTGGCAGAGTTGTGACAGTTAAGATTTTGGAAATGGGATGAATGACTATTCGAATCTTGTGCTGGACTAGTGGTGACTTTGAGTCTCTGATTTCAAAGAAACATAGTATTTCAAAATGTTTCTTTTTTGTCAGAACACCTGCATTATGTGCTAAGAAACCTGGTGTAATGGAAGATGGTGTAAACATAACTGATTGACTTTTAAACCCTTTCATAGGTGTTTGGAGAAGAGGGGTTGACCCTAAATCTTGAAGATGTTCAGCCCCATGACTTAGGAAAAGTTGGAGAGGTCATCGTGACCAAAGATGATGCCATGCTTTTGAAAGGCAAAGGTGACAAAGCACAAATTGAAAAACGTATTCAAGAAATCACTGAGCAATTAGAAATCACAACCAGTGAATATGAGAAGGAGAAGCTGAATGAGCGGCTGGCGAAGCTTTCAGACGGAGTAGCTGTGCTAAAGGTAGGTGCCTGGCCTGGGCTCTGAGTTGCAGAGTTGTTTTGCTTCTGGGGCCTTTCCTAGTGATGACTAAATAGATTATTTGAGGAAGTAATTTCATGGAAATTTCCATTATGGCTTCCCCCCCCATTATGGCTTCTTAACTAAAATATTCCTCTGTGTGTGGTGCTGAGGATCAAACCCAGGGCTTCTTTGCACACAGTAGGCAAGGGCTCTACCACCCATTCCTTTCCTAAACTGGTTGAACCTATTTCAGGGAAGCTGCTATGGAAAACATGTTCGTGGGACTCGGACTCCAGTTGGGTCACTTTTTTTTTTTTTTTTTTTTTTTTTTTTTTTTTTTTTTTTTTTTTTTTTTGTGGTGCGGGGAATCGAACTCAGGGCCTTGTGCTTGCAAGGCAAGCACTCTAATCACTGAGCTAAATCCCCAGCCCGGGTCACTTTTTTTTTTTTTCCAACTTCGTTTTGTTTTTGGTTTTTTGGGTGCTGGGGATCTAACTCAAGGCCTTGTGTAGTTGGGTCACTCTTAATGTGAGACACAGCACTCAACCACAGCCATTGGCATTTAGTCATGTAGTCACTTAGAACAGGTGGGCAGCCTTTTTTCTTTTTTTCAGGATTGCTCTTCAAATAAGGTTTTTTTTGTGTGTGTGTTGTGGTACTGAGAAACCCAGGGGCACTCTACTACTGATCTGTACCTGCAGCCCTTATTTATTTATTTACTTACTTACTTACTCATTGGGGGGGCGTGCTGGGGGTCGAACTCAGGGCATTGTGCTTGTAAGGCAAGCACCATACCACTGAGCTAAGTCACGCAGGTGGTCTCAGACTTGAAGTCCTCCCTTAGACTCCCAGGTAGCACCACTGCAGGGAGGCCATACTAACTGGAGGCCTTTTCCCCTTCAGGTTGGTGGGACAAGTGATGTTGAGGTGAATGAGAAGAAAGACAGGGTCACAGATGCCCTGAATGCCACGAGGGCGGCTGTGGAAGAAGGCATTGTGCTGGGGGGCGGCTGTGCCCTGCTGCGGTGCATTCCTGCCCTGGACTCCTTAACTCCTGCTAATGAAGATCAAAAAATTGGTAAGGAAAATGGACCTTTCGGTTGGGTTTATTGTGGCCCAATTTTGTCTTCCTGTGATAGCAACATCATAATTTCCTGAATACTGAAAGTAGAAGAGTACCAACGCCAGGGCTAATAATGCAGGTACTCAATCTTAATGGTGTTAATGAAGACTGGGTTTTCCTGCATTAGTACCCTGTGTACTCAAGTTGTGTGATTGTATTTTACAGAAGAACTAAAATTGCTAAAACTTTATAGGTATAGAAATCATTAAAAGAACACTGAAAATTCCTGCGATGACCATTGCTAAGAATGCAGGTGTGGAAGGATCTTTGATAGTGGAGAAAATACTGCAGAGCTCCTCTGAAGTTGGTTATGACGCTATGCTTGGAGACTTTGTGAATATGGTGGAAAAAGGAATCATTGATCCAACAAAGGTAAATCATTGAGCACTTCGTAAACATTCTCCCAGTCCTTCTGAGACATGAAATTGACATCAGTCTTAGTTGTTTCTTAGGGAGAAATAATGTTTCTTTACATTTTCTCTAGGTTGTAAGAACTGCTCTGCTGGATGCTGCAGGGGTGGCCTCTCTGTTAACAACGGCAGAAGTCGTGGTCACAGAAATTCCTAAGGAGGAGAAGGACCCTGCCATGGGCGCCATGGGTGGAATGGGCGGTGGGATGGGCGGTGGCATGTTCTAGCCTAGAACAGCACTTGGCCCTCGCTGAGGAACTGCTGACGGGAAGCTCCATGCAGGGTCCTCCTCAGGAACTTCGAATAAGTCAGATGAAGGAAATGAAGAGAAGGCTGCTCATGTACAAAATCACATGCCCATCATTGCTGGTTTTAGTTACAATATATAATGGTTTACTGCTGTCATTGTCCATGCCTACAGATAATTTATTTTGTATTTTTGAATACAAAAACATTTGTACATTCCTGAAACTGGGTGCCAGAGCCACATACCAGTGTACTGCTTTCAACTTAAATCATGAAGGCATTTCTACTACTATTCTGTTACAGTCAGGATTCTAGTGCTTGCCATCACAGATGAGTTCAGAAGCAGCCTTTCTGTGGAGAGGAAGAATAATTGTGTACAAAGCAGAGAAAATCAATTATGTCCAACCTTTGTGTAATAAAAATCTGTTTAAAGTTAATGATCTTGATAGCTTTTCCTGATCTGGCGCTAGACACGTGAGGATGCTGGCAGAGGAGGAGTGGAGCCAACATTGTGGGAACCACTGGAACCACGGCACTTCCGGTTGCTCCTACAGATGGGGAGATGGTGATGGGAGGGGTTCCAAGAGCGGCTGGCTGGCCTGATGGATTTAGCCCTGCCACACTTTAGTATTGAGTTAGGAACAGCCTCTGGAATGTTTTTGTGAGCCTTGGGATGATGGGCCATGGCTTCCTGCTGTCCTCACTGGTGCCACTTGTGCATACATGGGGAAGGGACCCTTACAGGCCCCTGCGCCGGGCTGGGCTAGTCAACCGCTCTACCTCTGCGCTACCTTGCAGCTGTTACTACGGTGCTCAAGCAGGGGCCTCGCTCCACATTGCCCCTGAGGGTCTGTGACCTGAGCTCCACTTCCCATCTGATGGGTTTCCTGCAGGGATCTAGGGCTGCCTCCTGAATCCTGAAACTACCGAGCCCAGTCCTTGGAAAACCAAACCTCGATGTCCAAGGCTGGGGTTAAGGGAAATAGGTGGTGGCTCCGTCCACTAGATCCCAACTTGATAATGCAGTACAAGTTTTAAATGTTGCGTGTGTTGGTGTCTACTGATCTCAGTGGTGATGCGTTGCTTTCTGGGTTTGACTCGATTCTAACAACATCTAGGGCAGTTTTTACCTAGGAAGGATGTATTCTCTTGTGTACAATTTAGCACATAGACCTGCTCTAGGCAGAAGGGGACCCAGACTCCTCAGCTTGGCCCTGGGCTGCTAGAAAGCCAGGCATTTAGGCAGATGGTCTTGCTTACCTTGGGGGACACAGTTGGGGCAGAGAGTGGGAAATAAAGGCCATTATCACATGAAAACTCGGTGACCTACATCCTGCACCTAGAATGGCTTCACCTTGGTAATTTGCTTGGGTTAGAAGCAGGACTGGTCAACAGGTTAGAGGGAATGAAATAAATGCTTTGTTAACTGAAGAAAATGTGCCAGAATGCAATTGGGACTGTAAAATTGGTGGCGAGCAAGCAGTAAGTAGTATCAAAGGTTGGCGAAAATCCCAGGGAAAGGGGTCTGCTGGTCTGTGGAGAGGCCACAACACTAGGTTACCAGAAGAATAAAGTGTTAATAAGGAAAAGCTGGGCTTCAGGGCTTTTCACTACCTTAGAACAGGGAGAGAGAGCAGATGAAACATAGTTTACTAAGTGCTTGTCCTCACCCTTCTTACTGGGACACATCACCTGGCACCCACAGCTTAAAGGGAGAGAGAGGGTTATCTTGGCTCCAAGGCAGAAGGCCAGTGGAGGAGCTCCTAGTGGAGCTGGGAAGGGAGATAAACCTACCAGGTCACCCCACAGCAACCATCTCTTCCCCCAGAACCCACCTCCTAAGAGCAAGTCAAACTGGAAGCCTCCACAGACCTAAAGCATGACAGTGGCTATGTTAGTCACCAAAGGGAGTACTTGTATTATTTTAACCCTCACCAATCCCGGGCTAGGGACTATGTGGTGTGTGCCACAGTTACACAAGCAGCCTTTGAGGGGGTAAGTAACTTACATCAATTTTTGGAGCACAACTTCAACCAGTCTTTGACTTAAGTGCTTGTGCTTTTACCTAAGAGCAAGCTGGAAATTGCCCAGAATGTAGGCAACTGTTGCAAGAAAATCTCCAAAGCTGTAGTCAGAGAAGTTGGAAAGTTTTCTTTTCCTTCCTTAGCCTTAAGAAATAAAACACCCACAGTCACACATAACAGTAGAAGCAGGACTAAAATGGGTCCACACCAGGTTCTAAATCCTACATCCTTTCCCCACTACCTGTGAGTTCTAAACCAGCAACAGCCGGGCCTGCGGCTCAGTGCTGCAGCGCTGCGGGCACCGAGGCCCTGGGCTAGAGCTCAGCGCCCCACACATCCAGCCCTGCCCCAGATACCCAGTAGCAATAGGATCTGCCTGTGAGAAGTGCACATTCTGCCTAGAAAGAGATGGCAGAGATTTTGGAGAGAATCTAGTGAAGAGCAGGATTTTCAAGAATTAAAATGGTAGATGGGTATGATGGCACACACCTGTAATCCCAGCACTCGGGGGCTGAGGCAGAAAGACTGCAAGTTCAAGTCCAGCCCAGATGACTTAGCAAAACTCCATCAAAAAATAAAAAGGGCCTGGGACGCAGCTCAGTGTGAAGGCCCCGGGTTCAGCCCCCAGTTCCGGGGTGGGGGGGGTAAACGTGCCAATGACTACAGGTGAGGAAGCAGGTCCTTGAAGAAACCTCAAGACATTTCATGGGCAGCCACAACAATGTTCGGGCTCCCATCAGATGGTGAACCAAAAACAAAAACACGGGAATAAACTTCCTGGGAAAGCAAACAGAATGTACCTGCCTTTCTGCAAAGGATTTGTCTGAACAAAGGACCCTCTTTTTCCAGTCCAGTTCCAGAAATGTGGCAGAACAAATGTGTGTGCTTCGAAGGGAAGGAGAGGAAGGGGAAGCAGATACTCATCTGCTGTTCAGCCCCAGCCTGGATCTATTTGGAAAACAGAAGGGATGGGCTGGGGATTTAGCTTAGTGGTTAGAGTGCTTGCCTAGCAAGTGCAAGGCCCTGAGTTCGATCCCCGGCACCAAAAAAAAAAAAAAAAAAGAAAGAAAAAGAAAAACACCATGTATAGGTACAAAATAACCATGGTAAATGGGATCATTATGTATACAATGTACCAATGCATGTTCTTGGTAAAAAATAAAAATTTAAAAAAAAAAAAAAAAAAACAGGAGCCAGAGGTGGTACTATGCACCTGTAATCCCAGCTGAGACAGCTGGCTGAGACAGGAGGCTGAGACAGGAAGACTGCCATGAGTTTGAGGCCAGCGCTACATAGTGAGTTCAAGACCAATCTAAACTACATAGTGAGACCCTGCCTCAAAAAAACCAAAAACCAAAACAAAATTCTCTGAAACAAGACTAAGACTCCGTATCACATTGGCTGTCCAACTGGTGCCGTGTTAGCACCTGCAGTCATGCAGCTCCTGCGCCCTCAGCTGTCCTAAAATGGCATCTTCCTCCCCTGCACGCCCAGGAAGGCACAAATACTCTGCAATCTTTGAAGAAACGGAAATAACAACCATACGTGGAACTTGTTACTCTCTTACATTAATCCTCCCTGGTGCGAGGTGAATTCTTCGTGGAAAGTGCACCAGAAAGTGTGCCAGTGACACACCAGGCACCAGGGCCGCACTGTGACACGAGCCGAAGACAGACCAAGGGCAGGGCCACCTTGCAAACCGGGCTTCCCGGCCCTGTGCCCTGCACCCTCAGCACGCGCGTCCCCGCAGGCAAGGAGGACACAGTTGGACACTGACGCACTGAGATCTCCCCTCGCCCTCGCCCTTCCTCAGGAAGCCGCCAGAGGGTGCCCCGCATTGTGAGGAATACGCAAGGCGAGAGGGAGCTCCCAGAGGGAGGCGGGAGGAAACCCCTGGGTGCCCGTCAGGCCTCAGCAGGAAGGCTGGGGTGCAGCAAGTCACCAGGACCCACCCCGGGGCTACGTGAGCCGGGTGGCTTGTTATCTCCGGAGCCAGGCAGGCAGCGCTCGCCCTGACACTGCGCTGACTCAGCCCTCCTGGGGTGGTCTTGGCTCTTCCTTCCCAACAGATGTGGCTGCCACCTCCGGTCCTGAACAATCGGGTGCAGACTCAGGAAGGTCACTTCTCTCCTGCCTCCTTCCACACAGTGAATATGCTTACTCAGGGAGTCTCTGATTCCCCTGGCCACACGGCAGCAGCTCATGCCTGCAATCCCAGTTACTTGGGAGGCTGAAGCAGGAGGCTCACGTTTTGAGGACAGGCCAGGCAATTTAAAAGACTAACTCAAAACAGCGTGCTGAGGATGTAGCTCAGCGCTGTAGTTAGTGCTTGCTATAGTGTGGCAGGTATATGCCAGACCCTGGTGGAGGAGGAAAGAAGGAAGGGGGTCAGAAAGAAGGAAGAGAAGTTGGGGGAGAAGAAGAGAGAGCAGAAGGTTGGCACAGCACTCAAGTGGCTAAGGCAGGAGGATTGAGAGTTTCGAGGTCAGCCGGGACTACACAGTAAGACTTTGCTTAACACCCACACGCAAGAGGAGGATTCCAGCACTTGGGAGGCTGAGGCAGGATGATTAAGCATTCAAAGGCAGCCAGGACTATGCAATGAGACCCTGCTTCACACCCACAAACAAGAGGGAGGGAGGGGAAAGCAGAGAGGAAAGGGGAAGGGGAGAAGGAAGGAAGGGAGGGGAAGCAGGGTTTCTAAAGGTGGCGTTTCCTCCCCCACTCACCATGCAGAGCACACAGCCCCTAGCTGGGCCCACAACTGCCTGAAGGGATGAAGCAGACGGCAGAGCGCAGCGCTGGAACCTGCAGCTGCAGCTGCAGCATCTGTGTCTGCCACTTACTGCAACCTTGCCAAGTCACTTAACCTTGGCCTCGCATGCTTTCCCCAGCAGGAAACACGGGGGCATGACGGTAGTGTGTCTACTTCCAGGAGTTACATTTGCAAAGCACATGAAGCTGGGCTACATAGTGTGTGGAACAAACTGAAATGCCTAAAACCTTGAGCCTGAAAACCTGCATGGGCAGCCTGTGGAATCCCAGAGCTCTACTGCCCTCATCTTCTGAAGGCTCTCTTCTTACAGACAGAGGAGAAACAAGGGATCTCATCACAGAATGAACTGCAGGAGAGTCACCTCGAGACCTCCTTCCTGGGGGCAGCTCCACCCCAGGGTGACAGTGAACACCGGGAGACATACAAACTGGCCCTCAGCCTGGGCTGGAGAGACTGGACACCGGGCAGCTCTGTCACGCGCAGCCCTCTCAATGGCCCAACGCTGTGGCTGCTGTATGAGCGGAGGGAGCGTGGCAGTTAAGTCACAAAAACCACTAGAACCGATTCCAGAGTTGAAAGGCTGGGCCAGGCAACGAGGCTGAGGCCCAAGCCCACAACTTCCTTAAAGGTTAGCACAGACCAGTGAGCTCCTGGGCAAAGATGAACCAACAGTGCACTCTCTTTTTTCCTCTCTTACTTTTTAAATTTATTTTGAGATAGGGTCTCACTATGTAAGTAGTTCACGGTGGCCTTGAACTCAAAAATGCAGCCCAGGCTGGCCTCAAATTTGCTGCAATCCTCCTGACTCAGCCTCCTGAGGTTACAGGTGTGTGCCAACAGGCCCAGCTCTGTCCTGTTCTCTCTCTGTGCCTGACTGTATCTGAGGAGTTTCCTGGGTCAGATGGGTGGTTAGATAAAGTAACAGTGAGTATCCTTGAGTTCTCTGCCAAAAGGCCACCTCCCAACTATCATGAGGCCAGCCCAGGGCTAGGCCAGTGCCTTGGATTCTGAGCCCAACCTTGACTGGGACACTTCTAAGAGTGCTAAGATGTGAGTTCTTATTTCCATCAAGAGTAGTGACACGGTACAGAAAAAGTAAAGCACAAGTCCCACGTCTGCCACGAACAAACTGCGCTTAGAAGGCACAGCACTGTGGGCAGAGGCCCCCGTGGGACGCTGCTGCCGGCTGTGGAGGCCAGAGTCCGCAAGCAGGGCCGGCGTCTGCAGAGACAGCAACTCCGGGGAACGTGCGCGCACACACACACACGCACGCACGCACGCACGCACGCGCACACACACACACCCCCCAGGAACTCACCACTGAGGTCCCTCACAGAGCCAGAAAATGAGGCTAACAGCCTTGGGGTTGCTGGGTATGGAGGGAAGGAGGCCAACAGTGTTTCAAGGAAGACTGGATTCTGCGCAGATCTGTCAAAATTTGTTTTTGTAGAAGTATTTTTAAGGCACGAAATGTCGTTAACACTCTACTTCCATCTAAACACACAAATAATACCGGAAGACTTCAAAAACCAAAGAAATTGTACCAAAAATAAACAAATTAACTTTATTAAGTTGGTACTTCAGTCCTTACATTGATTTGTTTAAAAAACATCAGTTCGGAATATATTATTGAAAGTGACTACACACAATAAATAGGAAAGGGGCTGCGTGGTGCAAGGAGACAGCCAACCAGCTCGCCCCCATGGTTGCCTCCCTGTGGGCGGCCACAGCACCAGGGAGGCTGCCACCCCTGGAAGGGGCACCACACTCTGGACCACTCAGAAACCAGAGCAGAAACAAAAGCACATACCTCACCACTCGTCCGAGAGCCAGCCTCACTGACCAACAGCGCCAGGGAACCTTCATTAACGAGTTTTTTCCTTCTGCAGTGCTGGGGATTGAACCCAGGGCCTTGAGGATGCCAGGCAAACGCTCTAGCACTCAAATTTATTCGAGGCAGGGTCTCACTAAGGTGGCCAGGCTGGCCTCAAACTTGTGATTCTCCTGCCTCAGCCTCCCAAGTAGCTGGGATGACAGGCGCGTGTCACCACATCCGGCTAAAACAAAGTTTTTGCTTGGAATATATGATTACTCAACTATCCTAAGCCATATGGCAGGCCCTACAGCAATAAGTTACACATATTCTGAATTTAATAACTTAAACATGACATGGCTAATATAACATATACTGTGTGTCTCCACAAACCTCTTGCAGGGAAGGGTGATAATTAAAAGGTGTTTTAAGCGACAGTGTTAATTCCTGCGCAGAACGACATCAGTATTCTACTGTAGTGGTGTGTCCCCCTTACTGCAAGGCAGAACCTGCTGACAAGGTGCACATCGCTTGGAATTATGCTTGATTGGATGGATAATTCTTATGTACAAGTGAGTCTGTATTCTATGTGACGTTTTCAACAGAGCAGGCCTATACGCAAAGCGGGGCTTCACAAGCATTTTCTGACTTCTGAAGTGAACCCCGAGAGCGCCGCTGAAGCGGCCCGCGGCGGACAGCCTACGTGTGGTGCACCTGGTGCAGCATCAGCTCCGGGGGGATGCTCGTCTCCGGGCCGTACAGCTTGCACGCTCTCCTCTCAAAGGCCGCCACCATCTGCTTCACCACCTCGTCAAAGAACAAGGCGGCGAGCTGAGAGTGCAGGAGTGAGCGGAACTCGAATGAGACCTGTGGGAAAACGTACACAGTGATTTCAGTTTCCTTTTGCTGAATCTCACTTAGGGTCGGGCCCTCACCCACGTGGGCATCTGCAGTGCATCACACTTGGGGGTCTTCTTCTGTTTTCTCTTGCATTTTTGAGACAGGGTCTCATTATATAATCCAGGCTGGCCTCAAACTCACTGTGCAGCCTGGGCAGGTGATCCTTCTGCTTCAGCCTACAGTTACAGGTGTGTTTTAGTTACTTTTCTCTC
>PVJO010018876.1:0-36593 GCA_004026905.1 Hystrix cristata | reverse complement strand
TTGTAGATGTGACCCTGGATGTTTAAAACAATTAGTATTTTCACTGATTCTATCAGAGTACATTACACATTCTCTTTCGAAAAGGACAAAAAGTGACATTTGACCCCACCAGCAACCCTTTTTTTTTCCAGATGAAACCATCACTACCAAAATACTGATGTCTAGGCACCACTCTCAGGTAGAACAAAAAAAAAAAAAAGAAAAAAAAAACCCTCAGAAATGCTCACTGAAACCCATGGCATTAAAGATGGAGATGGATTGGAAATAAATTTCATTTGTGAATATAGCTGATGGAACAATTGCTTTTCTACAAGAGGGTAAGAAATTCCTCACAAGATATTATGAGAGTAAAGTATTGGATAGCCAGAGAGAAGTTGGAAAGTTGATAAAAAAAAAAAAAGGAAAGAAACAGAAAGATTGAGCCTCAGCCAACCTAAAATTGATGAAATGTATCTTATGTCTAAAAGAGAAAGCTGCAATTATTACTGTAATTTGTTATATAATAATTGTAAGAAATGCATAGAAATCATTACAATGGATATAAATCCATGGTGGAAAGACAGGAGAGGAGAAAGCCCTAATGTATGGCAATATCAGAAACTAAAGCCTGATTTCAGAGATTCATTTGATGTGAGTAGGAGAATTTATAAAACAGATGAGATGTTATGTGAATATAGATGTAAAGAATTTTACTACAAATCTAAAAATCTAATTTATATTATCTTGTATTAACATATGAGGAAACCTCTCTTACTGCAATTTGTACTTACAATGTAATTGTTACTGTACACATTAATGTGTGGATGACAAAATATAAGGTAGTTTCCATTATCTAGTCTGGAATACTTTAAAAAGAAATTTTTGAGACTAATATTTATATATATTTTTTATTTTATTTTAATGGTACATTTTAGATGTACATAGTGATAACATTCATCGTAGGGGATTTGTACCTGTACATGATATATCTTGTTGCTTCTTTTTTCCCAATCCTCTCCTTTCATCCCCCCCATTTACAAAAGCTTTTTTCCTTTTTTTCCTTCCATTTCTTATTTCTCCTGTCCCTCATTCCTTTCCCTCTCCTTTGTTCCCTTTCCCATTTGGACATTTTCTTCCCTTTCCCAGTACAATACATTTTAGTCTTTATTTACACTTTCAGTTTCTCACAACAGAGAAACAATGTGGTATTTAAGCATGTGTGTCCAATTTATTGCACTTAAGAGTATGGTCTCAAGAGGCATCCATTTACCTAGAAATATCTCAAGCTTATCAATCTTTATGGCAGAGTAGTACTTCACTGTATTAAAAAAAATTACATTTTCTTTATCCATTCTCCGGTTGATGGGCATTTGGGCTGTTTCCAAGATTTAGCTATTATAAACTGTGCCACTATAAACATGGGTAGGCATATATTGCTGCAGTATGATGCTTTTAACTCTTTGGGGAAGATATCAAGAAGTGGAATAGCTGGGTCAAATGGAATCTCTAGTCCTAGTTCCCTGAGGAATCTCCACGCTGATTTACATAGCGGTTGCACCAGTCTACAGTCCCAACAACAGTGGAGAAGAGTTCCTTTTTCTCCACAGCCCCTCCAGCATTTGTTATTGGCTGATTTGTTGATAATAGCCATTCTTTGTGGAGTGAGGTGGAATCTCAGGGTTGTTTTAATTTGCATCTCTTGAATGACCAGTGATGTTGGACATTTTTTCATATGTCTATCTGCTGTTTCTATTTCTTCATCTGAGAAGTGTCTATTCATTTCAGTTGCCCCTGACTTTTTTGAGTTCTTTATGTATTTCAGATGTTAGCCCTTTGTCAGAGGAATAAATACACTAAGCTAAAATCAAAGTGGATCAAAGATCTAAATATTAAATATTAAAGCAGAAACACTAAATCTATTGGAAGATGGAATAGGTAGAACTCTTGAAGACATAAGTGTAGGCAAGCACTTTATGAACAAATCCCTAATTGCCCAGGAAATATCACAAAGAATCAACAACTGGGATCTGATCTTACTAAAATAAGTTTTGCGCAGGGAAAGAAACCACCAAGAGACCAAAGAGACAACCCACAGAGTGGGAAAAAAATCTTGCCAGCTATTCCTCTGACAAAGGACTAACATCTTGAATACATAAAGAGCTCAGAATAATCAGACCCCCAAATTTAAAGACCCAATCCAAAAGTGGGCAGCAGAAATGAACAGACACATCTCAGATGTAGAAGTAGAAACAGCAGATAGACATATGAAAAAATGTTAAACATCACTGGTCATTCAAGAGATGCAAATTAAAACAACCCTGAGATTTCACCTCACTGAAGAAAGAATGGCTATTATCAATAGACTAATATTTTTGAAATATCAGATAATACTGGAACTGCTGCGATATTATATGGATCTATATTGTTAACACATTTATATCACATATATGATAAAATTACTAAATCTGTTTATGTAGTATTAAAAGTCAAACATTTCTAATATATATTTTTAAAAGTATTAACCAGGTTCTTTGTAGAATCTTTTAATGAGGTGGACCACTGTACTCCTATGAACTACAGTATTTAATCTTCCTGGAAGAGATTTAAATTATTAAAACTTTAAAAATACAACTATTAAGTAGAATGATATATGTAAAAATAAGTTGAATAGTGTTTGACAAAGTATAAATGTAAAGTTTTATCAATACTACCAACTAAGTAAACATAACTTACATTTAGTTATTCAAAATGTTATTTATAATGAGCATTACCCCTTGTAAATAGTTCTATATTTTTAAATCTTTATAGTAGTCAGAAATGTAATATTCAATTATTTCTAAAATACCTTAAATTTTAAAAACTTGAGTTATATGAACCAAACCATTTGAAAAATGTTGGATTGGAAGAGATTTTTTGAAAATAAGTTATTTTTAAAGGTATACATTACAAATTGTCAATATATATAATATATATAGCTTTGCACCAATATATCTTTTCAACTGAATGCATTTGTATTTTAGCTCTTTGGTTGTTTTTTTATTTTTGTTTTTGTTTTTGTTTTTTTGGTTTTTTGTGTGTGCTGGGGATCAAACTCAGGGCCTTGTGCCTACAAGGCAAGCACTCTAACCACTGAGCCAAATCCCCAGCCCTCTTTCTTTTATTAGATACTAATATAGGAGTTTTTAAAAAAATTCTACAAATTAACATTTGGAAGACAGTCCGTAATTATGAAAGATCTGAGTTTTTTTCCTACCTGTAGAGGTTTCTAACAGATTAGAAAAAAAGAGAGTATTACATAGGATACAGCAAGAAGCATGAAAAGTCTATTTGCATAGTATTTGCAGTAACCAAGCCCTGCAGGGGTACTGTGAATAGGCTCAGAAGTGTGACTGCACAAGCAGTAGCTTCATGCTGACTATGGGCTCAGGGATCAAGAGAATGTTTGAACAGGCAGTAATGCTATCTTCCCTTGCTCTGAAGGAAGATATTATCTTTACATGACTGTGCAGTAACCATCCCACTTTTGTTCCACAAAGAGATACTCTTGTCTGTCTAGCAAGGTAGATTGCTATATCGAATTCATTGAAAAGACATTCTATGAAAAATGACAGTTAATTACTTATTTGCAAGACATGTAAAAATGTGAGAAACCAATGGAATATTATATATTGTATACTAACATGCATAAATAGAGGAAAGTGTGGTATCACGTTTCCAGATTGGCAAACATTTTTCATGTAACATCAAATCCCTCATTGACTGCAATCACTACCTAAATAAGCATGTGATTGTGTCTAATATTATAAATTTAAAAACATACAAATTTACTGACCTCTAGTGAGTATTATTTATTGGGACACATATAAATGAAAAGTTTTATTTATAATTTATATATTTAATATAAGAGAACTCAGTTTCTATTAATTTACAAAAGTTAGAACACAGTAAATTATAGTCAATTAGATATTTATGTAGCTACAGCATTAATGGAAGATACAGAGGGTTCTTCAAAATTAAAATATAAAATATAAAATAGAGTATTAATACCTCCCTACAGGAAAATCAGCCCATGGTGAGTCATTTGACAAAACAAGCAAAAGTTCATTATTTGAATTATATAGACTTACCTGGGTATGTCTAGAAAAATGTGGCTTATTTTAACACTCTATTTTAGTATTATCACATACAATTTTTCAGGATCTTGCTGTGATAAATTCTTAAAATACCTAGCTACCATCTTCCTTTCACAAATGACACATGATTTTTCCAGAACAATTTATTACTTTAAAAACTTGTTTACCTATAACACCAAGTTTATGCCATTTTTTGCCACGTTAGGATATGTTGAAACCTAAAAAGTTATCTTTAGACACTACTTACATTTTATTTCTCTAGGCATCTTGTAACAAATATTGTCAAATGCATAGAAAGGTGAAATGGCTAGGACAGTGAAAATCCATCCACATTTCACCCGAATTAAGGATTTCACCATGTATGTTCTTGGTTTCAGAATAATTTGAAAGGAAGTTATACATTAGGAAACTTCACTTCTATGTACATAGTACTGAATTTTCTTACATTTTCTCTTTAGAAAGAAAAATCTCAGTTCTTACATTATTGGTATATTTGTTTTCTTTATCCCATAATGAACACAAAATAGTTTTAAAATTACAATACCAAGTTCTATGAAAACACATCTATTAATTAGAAGTTGAAATTTCTTTGCATTTCTTTTTAACCACAAATTATACCCCAACATGTATATATAGTTAAAATACTACTCAAGAGTTACATGAACATTTTTCTGTGTGAAGATATTACGAATTCACAAATAAATATCTGCGTCTGATTTTTTAACATTAGGGTTTTCTTCAAAACATTCCATTATATATCCTCCAAAGAGAATCATTTCAATTATTTCTGACTGATATTTGCTTTCTAACTGACTGATCAGGTATTTTACTTTTCAAAAACATGCAAAAAGGAGATAAATTAATGATAGATGTAGACATTTTCTTTTTTACATTAAAATCATCTACTAGGGTCCTCTGTTTTTCTTCTGCTAACCACAAATCTATTGCTGTGAACTCTTCCTTTTCCTTTTCCTCTTCTCTTTCTCCTTGTCTTTCTCCTCCACCTACCCTCCTCTTTTCTGCCTCCTTCTCTTTCTTCTTCAGCTGCATAATCACCATCTTTGGGGATATTACAGAGATTATTCAATCAGCTTCTTATGACAGTCATTTAGCCTGTTTCCAATTTTCTGATATATGTCAAAATGAAATGTTTGTGTGTGTGTGTGTGTGTGTGTGTGTGTGTGTGCACGCGCATGCTTTTGTCATTATACAGAGGAGTATCCTTAGGGTAGATTCCTAGAAGTAGTTGATTGAGTAAAAATAAAAAAGCACAAGTAATTGAATTGTGTATTTCCAAACTCTCCAGTGATGTTGTAACATTTGGGCCTCATAGGAGCAGTTAGTGATGAGTTCCCCCTACAGCCTTACCAACAGATTGTATTTGCAAGCTTTTAAATGTGGCCAATCTTATATATGTAAAAGAAAAAGCAACCTTTACTTTCCTATTTTATCCTCACTTAAATACTCAGGCCTGTCCACATAGCCTTGCCTCCTTTTTTATATGTATTCGGTATATTTTGTAATATATTTACTACACAAAATAATTACTAGCTGAATCACAATTTCAAGAGCAGTGCATTTTGAGGAACATATTTCCATGACACTCTGATAATAGAAAAATTGTAACTATGTCACCTACTCAATTTGTCTGTTCGGATATCATTTGATGCCATTAAATAAATGGACAATGTAGTAGAAATGGGGGTCTTTTTAAATCATAGTCCAATGATTGGTCTGGAAAAACATGACGCGGTAAAAATCGGGGGACTGCCCACGACAAGTAATTATGCATGGCATTTGGTTAAAAACTCTCTGTGACTTTAGACTAAGAGAAATGCATGTGAAAACATGGGGGTTTATTTATTTCTATGTAATTGTGTCATAATCTCATCAAATGTTTATTGTTGTACTTAATTGAAATTAATTTTAAAACTTACTTTTGGTTTAATTTTTTAAATCAAGATGACATCGACATGCTTAAGTACTTTTAAACTTGGTCAGTGGCTGGGATCCAAACTTCTTAGGTCATAATCAAACTCTGAAACTTCACTCTATTCATATAAGCATGTCAAGAGTGAATGCCATGATGAAAATCCAGGCTTGAAAATTAATCCTCTTTTATGATTCTTTCCATTAACTGCCCAAGCCCCTGTGGCAGCCAGCTGGAACACCAGCTTATTCCAGTTTATATAGTGCTGTTAAGGACTTGGAAAGAGGGCCGATCTTCATACCACCTGGGAAAATTACATAGATTTATAGACCTGGTATAAAATTTAAGAATCATAAAGTCCAAATCTCTGGTTTTTCAGATTAGTAAACTGAGGCATGGAAAGATGATTAAGTGTTCCAGGTCAGATATCAAGCACATCTCAGAGTAACACCTGGAGCCCCACTTCGCATAGTCTTAATCTCATGTGTTTCAGTGAAAAGTGTGTCTTATTTATTCAGTGATAATGCTTGTTAAGCACCAGTGCATATGTGACTATGTGTATGTGGGGGTGTATAACCTGAGTCTTGTGTACTTCTTTATACTTGCATTTAAATAATGAAATACTATATTTAGGAATTTATTTTGGTTTATTTATGGTAGTACAATAACTATTTTAATTTCTGAAGTGTGGTACAGTAAAATATAAACAATATTTATGCTATCTGAATATTGCTTCCCTATTTCTTAATAGCACAAGGTGTCAAGGTTAAACTTTTTCTGTTAAAGCAGAACATTTCCTTT
The DNA here is from genome assembly GCA_004026905.1 of Hystrix cristata. Lineage (NCBI taxonomy): Eukaryota > Metazoa > Chordata > Mammalia > Rodentia > Hystricidae > Hystrix > Hystrix cristata. The sequence continues at coordinate 29,750 of PVJO010018876.1, read as the reverse complement.
GTCCTACCATCTGAGTAAGTTGTCAAAATATTATCTTACTTTTTTCCTCCATCTATGTTATATAGATATATCTTCTATATCTAATCCTGCACTATGTGGTTACTAATAACTTATGCTTTGTACTAGGTAGTTATTATGAATGCATGAGAATGAACTATCACCTCCAAATATCTGGTAGCTCCCTTTTCTATTTTATGTGTTATGTATTTTAAAGCTGAGATGCTTACTTGGAGGCTTAATTGGTATAAGAATGTGAAATTCCCATTTGGATCATATTAATATACAATTAATATATGCTAATTTTAATTTAGTTTACTTGTCTTTTCAGTTTCAAAGAATGTCTCTTTCTCTAATACTTACATATTAATTATTAGTAAAAAATCAGTCCAAGGAAAATTTTGTGTTCTATATTCTTCAGTTAAATATAATTTGGGTACTTTTTGTGTACTCGAGAAACTAAATGACTTTACTTAACCTCATTTCTTAATTTGTAAAGTAAGAATAATAAAAGCTTCTTTACAGTTTTGTCCTAGAAACCCTGCAGGGAAATGTATGTAACAAAGCTACTCAATATTATTTGCCTTCTCATTTCATACTTAGTAATATTTTATACACATTGTATGTATTCACTTTTTTCAGTATATATGAAAATCTCTTCAATAACAACAAAATCTCTATTATCTTAAGAAATTTAAATGAATTTATCATAACATGACATCAGAAATACCTACTTTCACAGCTAAAATTTTTCTAATCTTCGATAATCTCACGGGGAGAGCTGGGGATAGAACTCAGGGCCTTGTGCTTGTTAGGCAAGCGTTCTACCACTGAGCTGAATCCCAAACTCCTAAGCTTTGATCTTGTGAATATTTTTATGTAACTCCAAAACTTCCTGTTCTTCATGTCATTTCCTCCTTCCATAACAAATACTTCACTTATAACAGAAATATGTCCATTCTAATTTCAGAGGAAGAAAATACTTAGTTCAGAAGTCAAGGGCTGGGTTCATGAAGTTTCTCAAGAAGGAGTTACAATAATTTAGGAACCACAAGAGTAAGATACTTTCTCTACGGACTTCTTGTCCTGAATTAGCTGGTTGGACAACTCACTGTTTAACTGCAAAATCTTCATTTCCCTAGGTAATGTCCTCTGATGTTGACTCTAAGTAGGACCAGACAGCCTTTATGACTGAGAAGCAAAGAGCTTGCCTTGCAAATGAGATATTTATTTGCAACTTGTTCTTAAATGGTGTCTCCCTAGCTGGGAGTAAAGTGGAGATTTGACACTTTCTCCTTAGTTCAGAAATTGCACGATCATTCATTTTGATTTTCTCAGTTCCTTCTCTCCTTTCAACTTCTGCAATCCATATCGGGACAATTGCAATAAATTCCTATTTTAATGCATTTCTTCCACTCTTATATTACCCTGTACTACCCACCTAAAGTCAATGTAAACAAGGTACTTCCTAGCTATATATAGGTTAAATTCCAGACTCCTTATTTTGCTATTTATTCTGTTTCACAGTCACCAGTCTTCTATATCTCTCTAACACAAGTTCCGCAGTACAAGCAAATAGGTCATTCTGTAAGTCCCACAACAAACCTTTTAAATTTTGCCTTGAAACATTTTCCTACCATTTCTTTTACCTTGTTCAACACTAAACATGAATCATCATTTATGACCTCATGAAGCTCCTTGTCCATCTACACTTCCCACGGCTCTAGCTTTTTCTTCCATTTCTCAACCCTGACTGAATATAGGAATCAATTTAAAAAATATATTGTTACTTCATCTTTACTGCCAGAGATGTGTGTTTAATTTGTGTGGGATACAGTCCAGGTATCGAGATTTTAAAGTATCCCCAGGTAATTCTGGTTTGCAGTCAAAGTTAACAACCACTGTCATATCATTCCAATTACACACTACCTGCACATCTCATTAAGCAGTTTATAGTAAGACACACACCACTTTTGTGATATTCGTAGATTTTAAATGTTTTGGGGGGGTCTCATCTGCTTCTGTAAAAATGTTCATATATTTGTGATCAACTAGGGCCATATGTAAATTTATTTAAAATATTACTTTACTACATAAATATAAAATTCGTTTGAAAACAAAATAATTTGAGTCGCCAATAAATTTACCTCTTTTAAATATGCAATTATATCAATTTGGATCCAAATCTGTCTTTTGTTGCCACTCCCCCTTTACCAAAATTAATCATTGTCACTAAATTACCCCACAGCATTCCTGGGAATCTCATAAGAGACAAAATGAACAACGATTTCAAAGACTCTATCAATGCTTTGTGAAAAAGGAACAATAATTTCAAAGACTCTATCAATGCTTTGTGAACTCAGAAAACAACAAGGAGATCCACGTCACTACAGATGTGTGAGCAAGAGAGAAAGTGATAGGAAGGAATGGAAACTATACCACCACACAACGACAAGGGAGATACAACAGTACAGGCTACTGGCTAAAACCCAATAACAGATACAGCTTACTGGCTTTTACTAAGTGAGCTGAAGAGCCACAGGAGCATGTAGTTTTTGAATAAGGAATGACAGAATCTAAATGAAAATTTTTTAAAGGTTACTTTGAATGCTTAAAGTCAATAGCTGAGGTTGATGGTATAGATTAAGGGAAGAGGTGAAAGTAACAATCAGAAACAAAAATACTGATTAGGAGATTATTTGAGTATTCCAGGAAAGAGATAATAGTGGTAAGGAACGTAGAAGTAGGAATTAAGTTGTAAAGTATTTGGATGCTGGACATATACTGATGGTAGCACCAAATGGGATTTCCTGTTGGAATAGATGTGTGAGAGGAAAAGAAGATCTAAGTTTTATTTCAAGATTTTTAACCTTAGCAAATGAAAGAAACATTTAAAAACCACTATCATGTGCATTCCAATTATATAAAACCTGCACAGTGCTTTAAGCAATTTTATAAGACACATACCACTTTGTCATGTGATACTAATCGCACAAATACTTCCTTTTCTCATTAAAATATGGAAATGATAGTAATAATCACATCAAAGTATCACTGTGAGTATTGAATCAGGTAATATTATTAAAGTGCCTGGGATACAGCTTGGCTCATCAGTATTCAGGGAACAATACATATCACAGGGGGACTCAATCAGTGCAGACAGTCAAAGTCAGTGACATTTGAAAGATGGAATCATCAGTTTAACCACCTACTGACTGTGAGATTCAAGAAACCACACTGTGACACTTTAATTATATAGCCTGTGTAGCCATATTGATCAAAATATCCAAAACAGAAGATGTGACTGGTAAGAGTATTTATGATGCATACTTAAAACAGAATGAATTTTTATAGAAATTTGGGAAATGTAAGATCTTTTAATTAGGTTAATGGGTATTTATTTGGTTCCTTGAATTTTGTGGGATTAGCACAGAAAGTCATAAGAAATATGTTTTTAAGCATAATCTGCAAACTGCAGCAAAGAAAACTGACTATATGAAAAAACAAATCTACCACTAAGTCTTCTAACATACATATGTTCAAAAGCAGATGGCAGAAAATAACCAAGACCTCCGTGTGCTCATACACTGTATTAAGACTATTCAACTGATGATGGACACATATATGATTGTGGCCTGTAAGACTAGGATGGAGCTAAGAAATTCCTATTGCTTAAAGATCTTTAGCTCTTGTAATGTTGATGATTCATCTATCATATCTAGGTTTGTGTAAGTATACTTTATCATGCTCACACGAGAACAAAATCAACTAAGGATTTCTCAGAACGCATCCTATAATTGAGTAATATAAAACTGTAATTGCAAAATTAAAGTCACTTAAGGTAAGCAAGACTAGCACAACATGTGGGAACTTAATAATTATCCATTGAGTAAGTACATAAAGAGTAATAATGCATTGCTGATATGAAAAGTAACTTTAGAGGCCCTGCTATAACTCAACATTTACTGCTATATAAAAAAGGACATTGGTTAAATATAAGGACTAATATTTATTATTACATAACTACTTGAAGCCATATTTTGTGCATCTGTAAAAATAAGGGATAATAACTCTTACTTCCAGTGTTAATGAGGATTTAACAAATAAAAAGTTCAATTATGTAAAGGGTCTGGAATATAGTACGTTTTCAATAAATATTAGCAGTTATGTGGAACTGAAGAAAATTGTATTTGAGACTAAGGAACTATGAGACGTGTTTACAAATCCCTGGTGAGGAGAGAGGGGAAGAGAAACACGATCACACAGATGGCCTGCATATTGCTAATGGCTCCAGGTGTCTGAGTTGCTTGTTAAGTAAACCTGCATGTAATTTATCAATAATATTGTTCAGGTTCCCTCATCTAATTCTTTTTGTTACTACCATTATTCTAAATTATCGTGAAACCTCAGGTGTTATAAATCAGGCATAGTTGAACCAGGTAGACATAACCATCCATCTGGCCATGGTGTAGAGCCAGGGCAAGAAATACACTTGTTAGATGACCACTCAGACAGGCACACACAAAAGCAACCAGGGCCCAGCCATCTTTACTGTCTACTTTTTAGTTAACTGAAGTTCATAAAATAGCATCTAAAAAGATAAAGTTTCTATTCCAGTTATCAAAAAAGTTTTCCGAAATACCACACAATAAGAGCTGTTCATTATTGATTGATTCTGGTAATGCTTGCCCCAATCCTGCGTGTGTCCATTTGCTTTCTTACTATATTTTCTAACTAATGCCCTACATATAAATATGCCTAAAGTTTAGATCACTCAAAAGACACTTATGAAACAAAATTGCTGGAAAATTCATTGCACTACCAGTTGGTGGTCCTTAGCCGCTTTCTTTTAGATTCATCACTTTTCCTTCTTAAAATCTACTTTGTAACATGAAGAATTTTATTTCTCAGATACTTGTGCCAAGAGGCTTCTGACTGTGATCAAGCAAGGGGAAATCTGGTAAGGACTGGAAGAGATGAGGAGGGGAGAATTCAGGGTATTTGTAGTGCTTTCTCTGAGTGCCAGGTCCAGTATCAACCCTCCTGTAGCTGTAGTTTTTTACCAGATGACACTTCTTCCACAGTCCCAGCTCTCTAGACAGATCTACTGTGCTTTCTGTATTCTGTCTGTTGGCCTCAGATTGTGGTTTCAAAAATGTCACCATTAATACCAGGTGGCAGTAGCTTTCTGGAATTGCTAAATTGTAGTCTGCCTTACAGTACCATGCTATGTTTATTAGTTTTCTATCATCTGTGTTAAAAATATTTCATAACAGAATCCCTCCATTCAAAATACCTAGGAAATTTTTTAGTGTTGTGATGGGATGAAAAAACAAAAGAAAATTTCATATTTATGAAAAAAGAAAATTTCATATTTAAAGAATAACAATAGCTATTACACTGTGTATTGTTAGCTTCAAAGTAGTTACTTAGAGTACAAGACATAAACCAAAAAGATGTTCACAAAAAAAGAAACAAATAGATAACTAACACAAATCTTTCTTTTTAATGAAGTAAAACAAACTAGTGGTGTAAATGAAACCAATTAGCATGTTTATTAAAATATTTGATCTTGTCTTATAAGAGATATTTTTCAAATTTTGATTTCAGAAAAATGAAGATGTTCAACAAATATCTCAGAGAGAGATGACTTAGTATAAGTTTCTTGCCTAGAAAATTTCCTAAAGCCCTTTCTATACTAAAATACAGGATGGATTCGCAACCACACTCTATGCAGCATCTCCCTAATGCATTATTCCAAATAACTCTTTTCTTTGTTTTGCTTTGCTTTTTCATGGAGTAGCTTCGATTACCTCAAGAAATAAGTGTTACACAAAATATAATTTGTAAGTGCTGACCAAGGTAAATTCCAGTTTCATAATTCTGTATTCATAACAGGATGAATCAGTTTTTACACTTGACATTCATATTCTTTTGACACATTCCTAGGTGCAAGTACCTAAAAGAAGTATCTTGAAAATTAAAGGAAAGATGGCTGGGCACGGGCACCCAAAGAACATCTTGCGCATGTCAGGTGTTTTGCAATATTATGGTGGGCACAGGCAAGTTATTTCATCCTGAAACACCTTTTGCAAATTTGGTAATTGGATCCAGTTTGTGGAGTTTGCACCCTGGAAATGCCACTGCATTTCATTTATAATCAAACCGACTGGGTTTGAAATGATATTAAATGTGCCAGTTGAGGAAAAAAAAATCCAAATGGATTCATACAGAAATGTTATTAACTTGGAAATGGTTCAATGGGCATTTGGCATTTTCACATTGGTAGGCTTAATTTGTAGAGTGAGAACAATGAGCTAGAAAGATATGGACTCTATATTTTTGCCACTTTAACATTTATGTTTGTCGTTTATGAACCTGAGCTGAGAATTAATTAAATTTCTGCCTGTAGCTTTTAGGTTTTGTAACATATACAAACTTTGTTATATTCACCTATTTTCTTTGTAGATTACCAGTTTAAATATAGACTTTTCCATGTAGGTAGTTAGCTAAAACAAGAAAAATAAGAGCTGTAAAGATGTGGCTTGGTGCAAATAAACTCAGCGTTCCACATTTGAGTGTTCTGAGTGAAGAATCTAAGGTTTAAACCCCTAAGGTGCTTCTTACAAAGGCAAAATAAGTGTACAGTGGAAAGGTGAAGTGGCCATTTTAATTAATGAAGTGAAGTAAAAAACAAATGGGTAAATATCAGGAAATAGTGAAGTATACAAGACAGATTCAGAAGAGCTATAAAGCATAAAGAGCCTCAGTGAACAAAGGCCTACAGATATGGGATCACTTAATATCCGAATTCCTCTCCGTGACTATCAAAACGCTTTGCGCACAGCAGTATTCCATATTTATGAGCTGATTCTTTGTACCTAATACATGATAGGGGGCAAAACACTGAAACAGACTCTGAAGGTTTGACTATAGAGTCCAGCTCTGACCATAACAAGGTATAGAGTTTTGGGCTAAGCACTCAACTCTATTCGCTTATTTGTTTCACGGATATTTATTAGTCCTCGTCCTCTGTGATGTTCACAGAGCTAGATCGATTATAGAGATTCACCAGTGGTTTGTATTAGAAGGGGAAAGAGAAGAGCGCATAGACCTGTGGTGGCGAACCTCTGGCTTGTGCGCCGCAGCAAGCTGTTTCCATCATTGAAAGCTCTAAAAGGTTCAACATCACTGGCACAGACAGTAAGAAAGTAAATGAACAAATAGCAAACATAAGACAAATTTCAGCATTACAACAGGTTTATGAAATAACAAATGATTAATGTGACTCAACATTGAGTGGCCATTGACAGCTTCTGTGAGCTCAGCATTGCAGGTAGTGAGGGTCCAGAAGTGAGAATGTGTGTGGCGGGTTCCAACAGCCAGTGTGACTGGATCATAACTGGAGAGAGGAAGTGAGGTAGGCAGGCACCATATCATATTGTGCTTCATAATCTCTTAACAACTCTTTTTCCTCATTTCCAAAGCCACGGGTTTGGAGGGAACAGATTTCAAGAACTCTTGAAGTTCTCAAAGTATCTGATCTGTGTGACTGAGAAAGTGCGATGGAGCGACAGAGGGGAAGATCAGAGGGAGAAGTGCACTGAAGGACTTGGAGTCTAGGAGTAGCTGGGGATCTGAGAAGGACCTAATTTTACTACTCTGTGATTGTATCAGCAATGTGACACAAGTACAATCTCTGGAAAACATGTAGGTTGATCACTAATTTCTGAGTGAATATGCTAAGCTATCTTAAGCATCAATAAGTTTAAAGTATAACATGTAACCTCTTAGTTAATAAGAAACATATAAGTATAGCACGTAGCTTCTAGTAAATGAGGAACATGTTTTCAACAGAGTCTGCAAGAATTCAATAACTCTGGAACAATACATGGAAGAGTCCCTGTGTGCAGGACACCTTCTCCTCAGCTGACCCAGTTTGTCAAGTCAGTTGGGCATACGATTCCCAGAGTCATGGCTCTTTGCAGCCTGGTCTCAAACAAGAAAGGTAAAATTAAATCTCATGAACACACAGGAAGAATGAGAGCATAAACCTAGAAAAACACAAGATGATTAATGGATTGTTTGAAAGGGGAAAGAAATAATAAAAATTCAGTGGTAACTGTGATTTTGAAAAACTGTCTTCAAAATGTAGGTTTAACTATAAAGCAAAAAGGTATTATCAACTTACACAAATTAACTTGGCTATATATCTTTTCTTGAAATTGTTACATATGATATTATGCTTTACTCACAAAATATTAAGTTGTTTTTTCATTATTGTATATTCCAAAGTGCAAGTCTTTTTCGTTGAATTACTTATTCATCTCCATTATGTGAGCTGCTAGATAAAGATGGAAGAGCTATCCATAAATACTGTAGAAACTCCCACCCCATCATACCCTTAATGTTCTGCATAGAATTTCGGTGTTTAGGATATTATATTACACAGAAAAAACAGCCTGTCTTTGGTCAGTGTAGTGATAGCACACTCCAAGGAACAGTAGCTGTAAGAAGTGAGAAAAACATGATTACATGGAAGAAATCCCACTCTGCTCTTCTTGTAACAAAAGCTCCAGCCAATCACAATGTGTTCTCTAAGCTAAAATATTCATTCAGCTTTGTCTCAAACTGAAGCAAGGCGGCATGCCTTTGTATATTACTGTTTGAACATCCCATGGACGCAGGTATCTCTACCAGCAAGATCCCTTCCATGAGACCAATTTACTGAGAGAGAAACCTATGAGCTACTATCTGTCAACACTCCTTGTAGCTGGAGGAATAGAGAGCTGGATCCTGGAAAGGACATCTGAATAGCACACTGTGCTATTCACCACACCTGGCCTCTAGGAGTGATAGAGTATGTTACAGCAAAATGAACATGGGTATTGGGGTTATAGGAACCGTGACTCTTATTTGCTGTGAAAGTATAAATTGATTTTCATCTGTCTGGTCTATTGCATAGTCTAAAAAATAAGGTTTGTTGGATGAAAGACAACTTATTCTAAGATCCTATCTACTCTTCTTATCTGCTTGTGTCTCCCAAAGATATTTAAGAATGAAAAGCCAAATGTGGCACGTTTCTTAAATTCTATGGCTCTAACTGGAACTGGGCTGGATGAGTCCACGTCTCTTATTGGAACATGAGTATGAACCTCATCTTTCTTTTCACTCTGTGCTGGTGACAGCCTAGGGCTGACTTCATCATATTTTTTTCTCCAGTCTCTTCTTCCTCTACACAGTCATGTTCGGGGCTACTGGTAGGATCTTAAAAGCCTGGGGACACCCAGGTCACTTGTGGAATAGAAACTGGTGCAAATGCTATCTTCATTGCTTCTGGTATGATAGCCATTTGGGCCCATGCCGATGAAAACTAAAAGTGTTTAGGACTTTAGGAAGGAAATAGAAAAGGCAGAAACTGAAGACAATTCCATAAAATCCTGCTCAGGAAAGAAGTTTCTCCATATTTGACTTAACCTAGCCTATTTGAGTTTTCTAAAGTGTTAAACCCAACCTTTGGCTATTTTGAAAATTAAAGCTGTATTGTCTACAAAAACAGATTTTATTTCTACTTTATATTCCTCTCATATGCGTTAGAGACTCTGCTGTTAAACTTTGATGCTGTTTCTAAAGTTATTTCCCACTTACTTGATTTCATTGTTCTAAAAATATTTATCAAACATTTACCTCGTACACAGTATTGAGTCAAGTATAGTTTCTGTCTTCAAAACATCTTCCTGTTTGATTACAAAGATAAACAGTCCAGCAGCTAATGACAATAATATGTGAAATGTGCATGCAGAGCAGAGGTAATCAGTTGTTACAGGAGCACATATAAAAGGCACATGATCCAACTGAGAGATCAGAAAATCCTTCCTGGAGAGATAATGTTTTAGATTTATTCTCTTTGGATGAGGAGTTTTTGAGATAAAAGGGGCTAAGGAGAAGAGATGATAGGTACAAGAACTCCAGATGAAAGGACTGTCGAAAGGCTTAAGACAGAGAAAAGAGAAAGTTTGATCTACTTGAAGACTCTCAGGTGGTCACTGTGATGGTAACTAACAGGCTGATGTGAAATTATGAGAGAGGAGGTTTCTAGGTAAGGAGTTCGGACTAGCCGGAAGGCTTGTCGAGCCATTAATAATTTTCAGTGATCTAACATGATCAGATTCATCTTTAAAATATTGTAATGTTTAAAGGACTTGAATGTTTAATAGTATTAATAAATAATACACATAATTATTTACATTTACCATATAAGTATTTTACTGTATCAATTAGTAAATAAGTATTTACTATCTCAATTACACTTCAAAATGATTTTATGAAGCCCCACTATTAGCATTCCCAGTTATATATATGAAATATGATACTCAGGCAAGTAAGGTGCCCAAGATGTGATCAGTTTAGAAAATGAATTTGCAGGGGGCCAGTCTAGAGTGAGGCAGAATATACACAGGACTACTAGAATAAGCAGGCAAGAAATGATGAGATCGGAGAACATAGAACAAAAGTGGCCGTGCAGATAAGGCAAAGGTGACAGAATGTCTGCAAATCAAGGAGGCAGAATCTGTGGTTCAGAAACTCTAGTTGGCGATGGGAGATAGTGTCTACAGTGTCTGCCACATGTATGGTGTTGGATGGTGCTGCCACTTGCTGAAGCAGTGAATACCAGGCAGACACTGAGGGAAGCCAGATGCAAAAATGAAAAACTTAGGGGCTGGGCATTGAGCTCAGGGGCTAGAGTGCTTGCTTCACAAGCACAAGGCCCTGAGTTCAATGCCCAGCACACACACAAAAATGAAAAACTTAGCTATGGATGGGTTAATTTGAGAGTTCTGTGGGACATTTGAATGATAATCCCTTGTAGGCATCTGGCATGTAAGTTTAGTGAAGGAACGTGACATGAGGTACAGGGAGTGAGACGGCCTTCATCAGGCAGTGGGAAATATTTGGAGTTAGGGGAGTGCACAGAAAAGTTAACAGAATGGGCCTGATATGTCTACCTTTAGAAGAGTCTTTCCCCAGCTCCTGAAGCTTGACTTCTGAACACTCCTTGATAAGGCTGTATCACTCTGGCTATACTCTTTGTACAAACAATGTGCACTCTTTTGAGGAGGCGGGAATTTTGGTCGTTTCTAGATTGGGAGTGCTGTCATGAGCAGTCTGTCATCCTAAAGTCTGAGTCTCAAATGGATTCCCCGGGCATACGCACCACACACAGGTGGCCGCAGTGATGCTGCCGTGTACTCTGTGGGACCCCTCATGGGAAGAAGGGAACAGAGGGAGCCTGAGCGAGGATTCCTCCAGACTTGCCCTGGGGCTTGTTCACTTACTCCGCTGTAGGTAGGCTCTTCCACTGTTGTAATAAATGTCACTGGGGTTTGCTTAACCAATGAGTATTTCTAGTCATTATAGATAGTGCGGGTAGTGGTGGAATGTTTTAAATAGGAATATGCAAAACCGTCCCAAGAAATAACAGATAACATTACTAAAAAGAAAGGTGGGTGTAGATGCCATTTGAGCAGATTTAGGAATATGTATATCTTACAAGAATTTGGTCTTTAAAATAAAATATTTAAGGAAATGCAAAAGAAAATATGTGCCTTAGAAGAATTTCAGCGTTGAACTTGCCTATTTGCTAAAAGGAAGAACAAACAGAGAGAAAGAAGGTAAAGCTGTAGACAAGTGGAAGAATTCAGTAGAGAAGGTAGGAAATGACAGAGCCAGGATGGAACTAGCATATTTTGCTTTAGTTCCAAGGAGGAATAACATTTATAGAGAGGTAAGAAAGAAGGAAAAAAGTATATAAGAACAGCTGAAATAGTGAACAAAGGGATAAAGGAACATGACTTTTTGAGAGCTGATACCATTTGGCTTTGTTTCATCTTATTTTGAGACAGAGAATTGCTAGGCAGTTCAGGCTGGCCTTGAACTCACTCTGTAGTCCAGGCTGGCCTCAGACTTGCAGCAATTCTCCTGCTCAGCCTCCCTAGTGCTGGGATTACAAACATGTACCACCACACCCGGCAGTCTGATAGTTTTTTTGTTTTATTTTGTTTTTCTGTGAATTAATAGATTCCTCAAAGAGCAGTATTTAATTCAATCAAAATGAATTTAGTTTGCACAGAACTGAAGTTGAATAGATGAGTCGCTTAGCTACTTGTAGGACTACATGGATTTTCTGGGATCAGACATGCTGAGTTGAGGCCCTGTTTTGGATTTACCAGGTCAAAGGGCAAGGTTTTGCAAAATATATTAAAATTCATGCTCCAGAAGATTCTGGTATTTGTGTAGTTTGACAAACTCTGGATTCACAGATGATAAAGAAGCTACAGGAGGGCTTGAGCAGACAAATAAGACCCATGATCTGGGTGACACTGAAGAAAAAAATCATTCCTACTATGTCAAATTTATGCACTAATCAGAAGCAATGAGACCAACTGATGAGCCTTCCTGATAATTTAGGATAAAATGTGATGTTTGGTCTCGTCTTTGAGATATGGGGTGGTTGAGGAATGGTATAAATCTGGATACACTTTTGTTGTAGCCTTAACAGAATGAATGAGATAAGAGAAAGACAGCAAGGAAAATTCCAAAGGTTTTGGCTGAAGAAACATGAAGAATTTAGCTTTTTTAACTGCTAAATCTTCTCTCTGGTAAAAAAAAAAAAGAAAACCTGAATCTGAGCATTCTGAATAAAAAATAATGTATTTTTCCTTTTTGTTTATACTTTTTTCTGGCATTCATATAAGTGACAATACAGGGACTTGGGATAAACCACATAAAATATTCTAATATTAATAAATATTTGAAAAGCTTTTATGTGAGTTTTAAATTTATTTCTGAGAAATAACTGATTATAACAAATTTTAATTTTGATTTATTCTTACTAAAACATCTTTGTTATCATTATTATCATTAGTTGTATTCCAGAAATCTTATTATGTTTGAAAACTGTTTATTACCTGGAATCTATATGTTTTCAACATTTAATAATTATTACAGTGGTAGAGAAGAAGTGAGTTATGAGTGTTTCACTTTCCTTGTCATTCAAAAGGAAAACTGAACTACAAGATTTACTCCCTGATGAATTCAGACATTTTCAATAGTGATGAAGCAGCAATTTTCTCTTCTCTTTACCAGCATTTTGCTTGGAATTATAGGTTCAATGATAAATTGATAAATTGACGTCATTTCATTTCAAAAACAAAGTGCTTCAAATGGTTTTACAATTAATATTTTTCAGTAATAATATTAATGCTTCCCACACATGATTTGTTTTCTAGATAGGCAATTTCGGATTTCAAATACCATCAAAATTTGATTATTCAAATCAATGGAGTAGAACTTTGAGTTAGATTATCCCAAACACAAATCACTCCAGGCCATTTTATCTTTGCTTTCAGAAATTATTTACATATATTTCTAGTTAAGAGTTTATCAGAAGTCAATATGCATATTATTAAAAACAAATAATGGAATTTTTTCATGTGATAGTCTTTAAGATAAAAGTCTCTCAGATTACTGATGCACTATTTTTTCACTATTTAATTAAGATTAAATGTACCAAAGGATAATGTCTTGTAAGTATAGTTGTAAGTTAGTATAATACAACGGCTTATGTGAAGTGACTTATTATTTTATGTGAAATTTGTTTTTTTTGAATCCTGTGACTATAAAATACAAATCTAGTGCACAAATTTATAGTAAAATCAGTGATTTTGCACTACCATAATTGGTAACCTGCATTTTCAAAAAATACAACATCTTAGCGTTGAAAGAATTTTTTAAAAATCCTCTAACATTAAAATATTAATAACATTATTGTTATTATTATTATTATAACATTTATAAGATTTTCTGATAGTATCTGTATAAACCTTTCCAAAAACGGGGAGGACATAAGTAGCCCATCTTTTGCTCAGTACTCCTGATAAAAGCTTTGGCACTGAGCATGTTTTCTGCCTCTACCACCACCACTCTTCTTATCATTACCTAAAATTTAGTCAATAATTGCATGTTAGTTATTGGAAGAATTAAACTAGTCTGTTGCCCAAATTGTAATGATTATATAATCTTAAGAAATTTCAATGGCAATATATATTGTGTCATTGTGTCTAACTTGCTCTTATTTGGCAATTCCTGGTTAAACTTATTGATCTTAGCATGTTTCTTCTACCTTCTACCTGGATATTCGAAAGAGAATTTTGAGATCAATTCATATTTTTTTCTTTCCCCTACTATATTCATCAGATTTTTGTTGATGAGACCAAATACTCAACACCTACAAATTAAAGGAGGAGACATTTATTTGGCTCACTGTTTTCCTGACCCCAAAACTATTACATTCCCCTTGTGAGTATAACCAGAACCAATTACACAAACAACACCGTGGTCTGGACAGCTCAAACAGTACCAAGCCCCTTCTCATTCTGGCTTCAGTGGCCTCTGAAGGCCCACGTGTTTGAGCAATGTAATAAATCCTGGGGAACCAATTCTCTAGACAGTTTTTCTCAAGCAAAGGGGTCAGCAGCTCTTTCCAATTAAAGTATGCACCTTCAGCCTATAATTGGGGGTTTTGGATGATTCTTAAAATTCTTTCAGTGCATCTTTCTTCTCATTCATATTCAAAGTATTTGATTTCTGTGTTAATTACTTCAGCAACCATACTTCCTTTAGTCCCAGATTTACATGTGGTTCCTTTCAGGACCGAATTTAACTTTATCAAATATTACCGCTCTGTATTATAATACCCTATTCTTACTCTGAATCTGGCTAAATAATCTAGCAGTACTCATGCCACAGCCTGAACAATGGGCTGCCTTGAACATTCCTCTGCTCGATTGATACGTCTATACTTCTTAAATATAGCTTTCCACAAAGTCTGAGGACCTGGGCAAAATGTAGGCATTATTTTTGCCAGAATGTAACAGGGAAGGCAGGCCTCTAACCCAATTCCTAAAGGAGTTCCCATCTGAAACCTCATGAAGTTCCCCTTTACTTCTCTGCATTTTTAGTCAGCATTCTGGTTTTCTAAATTCTCACTAAAGCCTCTCACCAGGCTCTGCTTAAAGCATTTGAAGACTTCTCTAGCCCACATCTCCAAACTTTACTAAATTTCTTTGGCAAACCAGTTTGAAAGGCTCCTGAAACACATGTTCAGGAATAGTACCAGTAATGACCTACTTTTTCAGTATTATTCAGCTTTTCAATGCTGAGATCGATAACCTGTTTGTTACTTGCAGTTTAAAGGGAGATATCTTTTTGAGGTCATAGTTTCAGACGGTCCAGAGCTTGGTCAGCTAGTTCCAAAGCTAACCTGGTGGAGGTGTGATGGAGAAAAGGTGCTCACTTCATAGTGGCTGGGAAGCAGAGTACAGGAACAGTGCCAGAGAGGAAAGGGGCCAGATACCAACCCAGTATCCTGTCTCCATGACCAGAACACCCAAAATCATACTCTATTGATCTGTATGTTTTAATCCAATCAAGTTGGCAATCAAAATTAATGGCCACACTAACATAATTAAATATATTGTTATTCAGTGTTTCATCTTCACTTTCCTCAAATCCATCCCTTCTTCCATACCCAAGGATATCTCAGTGCTCAAAACCTCACTAGGTCTCATGGTCTCACTGAAATAACTAAGTGGCATTACCCTAAAATTCTCTTTTCCATTTCTACCTCAGGACTAAACTGCAAATACACATAAAACCCCACAGTGACTGCTTATTATCTGAAGAATGGTTCCAAATTCTTGTAAGAGTTATGAATATAAGCCCTTATTATTACGAATTACTTCTTTAAAACCAGCATCACCATTCATTTCCTAGATCTTACATCATATACAGCATTTTGGAACACTTGGAACATCCACTATCATACCCTGGGCTTCCATTTATATGTGCATGTTTTAATCCTACTTGGGATGCCCTCCATCTAAAAAACTACAACTTGACTGGAGAATTTTTCCTTATCTTTGTGGTTCTGAAGTGATCTTTTCTTTTGTGCTACAGCTGGGTCTTATGCATTACTATAGATAATATATTTTATTATTATATGCTAGTCTTCTAGTTTATTTCCTCCCCTAACTATGAATCCTTTGGATAGAGTTTTTTCTCTTTTTTTGGGGTTGGTTTTGTTTTTGTTTTTGTTTTTGTTGTGTGTGTGTCTGCTCTTTTTATCCCCTACGCTTCACCACCATTGGTACCAAACCAGTAATTGCAAATTCAGAAGGTAGTGAATAGATAATTTTAGAGTGAATTTTACATTAAAGATAGAGTTAAATTTGACAACTATGCTAACTAAAGAGCCAAAAAATAAGTGTATGTTTTGATTTTTATAGAAGAGATATATGATCTGCTTGCAACCTTGATAATGAGCTGTGATTTTTAAAAAAAAATTATAAAATACTTATATTAAAGGCTTTTACCTAAAGGAAATAAAATCAATCAAGATATAGTCTTTCAAAACAGGGTAAAAACTTTGGCAGTGGATGAGTTGGAATTTTCTTAAAGGATAGAAACCAGCTAGGATAAAATCACATGTTTATTCAAATAGATGAAACTTGTATTTGGTTAATTTTTATGTAGTTGCAAGTTCACTATCCTTTTCACTTAAGGGGAAATTGTGATTTTTATCTCACTCGATATTGAATGAACAAAGAAAGTTTAGGAACAGTACCAAAGTAATATTTAATAAGGAGGATTATTTTATAATTTCATTAAAAAATTATTTTGAAGCTGATATGCAAACTTTTCTACTATCACTCTATATTTCATCTCTCCTAGACACACCAAGATACAGCCAAGTGAAGCCAACATTTTCCAAACAAAAGAAAACCTGACTATGCTTCCTACATCTGAATTTCTAATTGCCATTTGAATAAATGGCTACATTGCCATATATTTTGCTACTTCAACATGACATAAAAATCATTAAACCCAGGAAGAAGCCATCTGGATAATAAAATTGTTGTTTCCTTCTCCAACACAATCATCACTGCTGCTGAGCACCTATAAAAGGCTTCAGCAAACATATTTAGGATAAAAATTAGACATTAACCTGACTCTTCTCACCCAAAGCCCTAGACAGATGACAGGTTTTTCAAGATCACTCTCATATTCTTGCTGCTAATGCTTTTCTACACTACAGAAAATGGCACACTGTTAGTTCTTAGAGCCGCTGTAGTTACTCGTGAGACACCATAATATTTGGCCTTATCATTCCTAATTGTTTCAACACAATTCTTCATTTGAATTTGAATTCTGAAACTTATTTCTTCATTTCTTCTTCCCTCCAACTCCTTCTTACCATCTGTTCCTTTCTGTCATGTGGCATCCACTTCCCTGATACCTCCCTAGTCCTTTAGGTGATTCATGTTCTGTTCATAAATCCGTACCTATACTTTATTAATCCCAGCATCCCTTATTCCTTCTTTAGTAGGACAATTCCTGATTAGGGTCCCTCACCACTCCCCCTACAGCACCTTACAATTCTGCTTCCCAGAATGCATCTCAATGCTCATTTTTCATTTAATTGTATTGTTAAAAATAAAAAAGAGTTACTTCTAAAAGAGATTATCTTTAAAAACTGCTTAATAATCTAAAACTTAATTATGTTTTTCTTTGGTTATTTGTTTATATTTTCCACTACTAAAAATATCTTGCACATAATCTATATTATTAGAGTTTTCTTAGAAATTTCCAAGAACAAGATATATAAAAATTCATGTTCTTAAAACTTTAGATACACATTTCCAAGTTGCTTTCTAAAAAAGAAAACAACATTAGCTCCCCAAAAACAAGCTATATGAGGTTCTATCTTACCCTGTTTTGGACATCATTCAACACTGAAAGCTTTAAAAGTCACTGCTAATTTGATAGATTAAAAAATACATTTTTCCTTTTAATTTGTATAGTGGGTTTCAAATTATATCCTAATTGTAACCACATCATATATATTTAAAAGTATACAATCACTTATAATTTTACTTGTGTCAAAAAAACTAATCTTAAACTTTTACTTTTATCTTAGGCGTCAATATTTATAATTTATATAAGCCATGTTAAAATATTTATATCATGTCAATTTTTAGAAGATGCATTTCACTTTTCTTGTATTTTCACATAAAAGCATATCACATAAATATTTACATTTATGTAACATTTTGTAATGCTATAATGATTTTTAGTCAATAAAAATTCTTCCACTTACAGGCATACAGCAAGTATTTCTATTTTCCTTAATATGAAGTGTTTGCTAATTTTAACTATAAGACTTTCCTAAAATTTATTTTGTTAAAGTGTGAGATGAAAATTTTTCCATAAAAATTTAACTATAGTTCAGTTACAGATTTTAGGTTGGATATAGGGCTTTTATCCTTTTTGAGACTTCACTTTTTTTAATAACAACAAAAACATAAAAACAGTATAAACACACATGGGAAAAGCAGCAGAGGGAAACAACACAATTTTGGAATCTAGAAAGCACATCAAATTGAGTAATTGAATTAACAGGTTTGATAGTTTAAACTCAGACAGACAACTGAAGACCTTCAAATGTAAACCACTTGTGAGTCACCTACTCTGAGGGGCAACTCGCCTTAGTCTACTGATTCCAACGTTAAACATATACCAATGCACCTCACAGAGAAATCCCTAGAAATATTTATCTAAATACTGAAGTATCTTCTGGTTCAATCAAATTAATCATACAGAAATTAAATTAAGGGATTTTATCTATATCAAATGGTGAACTCTTTTCTCTTACACAGTTCACAGAATTTGTTAAATCATGTTAAACTTTCCAGGCAGGAAATAGAACATTTCTCCTTTGCTGAATCTGACCAATTTAAGAGATGAAGATCTAAAAATTAACTGAATTATCATGCTAGATGCTCCCAGAAGCATTGACACTGCCAAAAAGCCCTTCCCATGCACGGAGCTATCAGAGGTTCAGTTAAAGTAAAGGGCCAGAAGGTATTAGGCAAGAAATGTCTAGATTTAGAGGAAAGAATCAAAAATTTTTTAAATACACATACAATGCAAGAAAAATACTTTAAAAATCCTTTGTAACATCTGTGAAAGATAAGGCTTTTTTTTTAAGAGAAAAAGAGTAAATGACTATGGAAATTGAAAACATGAGAGTAAAAGGTTAGATGAAAATAACAGAGGAGAGGAAAGATAATCTTCAGAAAATCTAACAGAATAACCAAAAATAAACTGTTGAAAATCAAAAAAAGACTACTAGAGAATTAGTCCAAAGTTATGTCATTTAAGAGAAAGGTGTTTGAATAAGAGCAAACAAAAGCAAAGGAAAATGTCAAAAAATATAATGCTATAGGCTAAACTGTGCCTTTCCAAAATCTACTTTGCAGTATGGCTGTAATTTAAAATAGGAGCTTCAGAAAGGTAATAATGTTAAAATATGACTGATGTCCGTACAAGCGGAGATTGAAGCACAATACACACACAGGAGGGATGACGTGAAAACATGGCAGAAGGCCATCCACACGGTAAGGAGAGAGGCTTCGCGAGAAACCAGCCCTGTTGATGCCTTGATCTTGGACTTCTCCTTCCATTACTGTCAGCACAAAAATTATGATCATTTAAGCCACTCAGGCTGTGGAACTTTGTTATGAAAGCACTTTCAAACCAATACAAACGGTTGAAGAAATTTTCACAAATCTGAAAGGTGGCCAAATTAAAAATTTCATCATATGTCGATATTGTGAATAAAATACAAGATCCATGCCACGAAATGTTACAAAATTCACACCACTAGAATAAAAGAGCCATAAAAGTACCAAAGAAAGCGTAGCGCATGCACAAGACAGATAAGGCACTAGAATTCCACCCGCCTTCTGAAAAGCAATATTAGGAATAAGAAAACAAGTAAGAAACATTGTAAAAATCTTTGAGATAAGGATATGCAAGTGAGAATATTATATCAATGTAATTATCAGTCACATATGAGTGCAAATTAAATACCTTTGCGGATATGCAAGATTTTAAGACTTTTGCTTTCCGTGAAACTTTTTTTAAAAATACTGGAAATGCTGCATGAGAAAGAGAAGAAAACTAAGAATAGTAGGATCCTGTGGGACGTAAAACACAGAGAGGACCTTGTGTGAACAGCAGAGCATTGGGTAATCAGTTAGAAGTGGTTCACTAAAGAACTAAGCAAATTAAAATAAGGCCAGTTCTTAACTTCAAGAAGAACAGCTGGAAGGATAGAAAATTGATCATGCTTCTGTTATGGTAGCATGGGCCAAAATAGTCCTTGCGTACAGTAAGGAAAGAATTGCCAAGTGTACACCTTGCAGTAAGTACCTACGTTTACTGAGGATCACAGAATGGTGGCAGGAACAGGGAGAAGGAAGAGGGATTCTCCAAGCCCTCTCACAACTCAGGCTTCCTATATTTAAAGGGTCAGAAGCCTTTAACTTCAGGAGCCTCCCACTGTGGCCAGACAGCTCCGACTCCAGGCCCTGCCCCTTCTTTCACTGGGGTTGGAACTAATGATCTGCCACCTTGGGCAGCGTGATTTCCTAAACTTACACACAGATAATCACCAGAGTGCTGCCGTGCCCAGAGCTGAATGAAGGGAAAGAGGCGGCTCACTCAATGTTCCTCTTTCTAACTGTATTGGCTCTGTTCTAAATAACGCTTACGTAACCATACTCACTAAGAGAAAGCTGACAGACAAACAGACAAGAAAGCTGAGATTTGAAAATGATCATCTCTTTTCCTGGGAACAGGATGAGGAACACTGAGCAGAAGATAAGTATTCAATGTAAGAATCCTCATATACTGATTTTACTTTTTAAAAGATACACATATACAATTTCTAAACAATTTAAATAACAATATCCAATCTTTCCATCACCGTTTACTGAATAACTCTTTTTCAACTCTCCACTGTCTTTGACCTGGCCATGTAACATGTTAAATTACTATTTAGAATTACTTCAGGAGCTTATAGTATTTTGCTCTTCCTGTCTATGGTAATATCAATATTAAACTATTTTCAAGATCACAATATTACAATAATTTTTAATGTTGGGCAAAATTAAGTTTCCATCAGAATCCATTCTCATCTGATTTCCCTTACATGATCATTTTGTCAAAATTTTAAAAAGAAAGTCAATCAAGCTACAGATCATTTAGCTCAGCTGCTTATAGCCTAGATCGAATAAAAAGGGACACAGAAGGAAGTCTCACTTTTACTTCTTTCTAAAAGCTCCAGTCTTTGCCGTGGCCTTTTGGACATCTGTCTACAGGGTTCCAGCCAGACTCTTCAGCATTCCGAAGCTTCCTGTTACAAACTCCCACTGGAGTCTGTGGTGAGCTCCAGGTCTTCAGATTTTGACTGAATTCTCTTGCTTTCCAGTGCACAGATGGCCCCTTTGCATGCTTTCATCCCTGACTCTGCAGGTGGTCATTGTAAGCCTACTTTGGAAACCCTTTATATATTAAATCTGTCCCTCTAGTGAACCCTAACTGATATAGAAATAATGACACATTGAAGTATTAGGGTGCTTCTATTTCTCATGTAATACATTTTAGAAAATATGCAAGGCAATCCAAATCTACAACAGTAGATCCATAAATTTGAAGTTTCGGAGATGAATTTATCTACAAATACTGCCTCAGTCAGAAGATGCCAAATTTGGCAAGTGGATGAGGACATCTTTGCCTTTATGGCACTACCAGCGGGTAACATTAGCCTACAATAGCTTGAAAATCACTGATGAGCAGACGCGGTATGAAACAATGAATTCTATACACAAGAAGTGATCTAGAGCTACGACAGAGCATGTACTAGAATTGAATATGCAATATGGGAAATTACTGGTTTGTAAAATGTGACATGGAATTTCAGGTATCTTTATGAGCAGTAACCATTATTAAAGTATGTTTTATATCTTACTTTAACCTTTAATCTCTTACTTTTTGTAATGTCAATCCATCATAAATATATTCGAAGTTAGTTTTATTCAAATCCTATGATAAATATATTCAAATCTTCCTTTAACACTTAATCTACAATGAAGCAGATTTTTTCCCCCTTTTCATATTGCACTGAAATTCCACCTTGATGAAACCTTGAACCTGAGGGATGTTTTGGCATTGTACCCCAAAATGTGTGGGTTTAACAGCTAGAACAAAAATCATTCATCTAGCTACTTAAACATGGATGTGAAAAATCAAACAGGCTTCATGAAATGCTTCTTGCCATTCATCTGCTGAGACATTGATTCTCATTAATATTTTTGATAATTTATCTACATTGAAATATTTAACTCATATCAATAAATATGTACTTTAGTTCACTTGCAAATTATTTCTATTAACTTTTCAGAAAAGGGAACTGTAAAGGAATGGAGAACTATAACTTTCATATACCTAACTTTCTTTAGGCCTATTATCAGATCTTTACTGCTAAAAACTATTTTACTTGAGGACATAACATATAATAAGCTTGTGCTATTTTCACAGTTGATTTATAAGGTGCCTTTGCACTAAGATCGGAAATTGCTTGCCCATGTTTACTCTGTCTTAGTCAGGAGAGCTCAGGGTCAATTGTTTGACAATTCTCACTGAAGTAAAGTAGCTCAAAGTTTGTTTATTTGTATTTTTACTCTCCCATAAGTGATAATTATTTTACCCTTTAAATTCTATGTGTTCTCCCAAAGCCAAATGCTAGGCTTGCCTTCGACAACATGGATAAGACAAATTAAAAATGATGTTTCACAGAAATTTCTTTCCATATAAGGTTATTTTCTGTGGAAGGCACTGGACTTTTTAAAGAATGCCAAAACCAGTTGAATAGTTCATGTAAGTTTCTTCATTATATGTGCTTTGGATGTGGGGGAAATGGGAAAACATTGGCAAATGGTACAAATATTCCATTATAAGATGAAGAAGTTCTGGGAGATCTAATGGACAATATAGTGACTATAGTTAATCATAATGTATTGCTCACTTGAAATATAATAAAACAGATTTTAAACTTCCTCGAGCTACACATACCAAAAAAGGAACATAATAAATATGGGTGGTGGTGAATGTGTTAATTTGACTGTGATAACAGGTCCACTATATACATGTATCAAATCATCTTGTATACCTTCAATGTGCAGAAGTTTAATTTTTTAAATAAACATTTTAAAAGGAAAACCTTCATTAACTTCAAAATATAAAACATAATATGAAAAAGTGTTTGACATCACCAGTCATGCGAGAGATGCAAATCAAAACAATGTTAAGGTTCCATCTCACTCCAGAAAGAACAGCGATTATCAAAAAATCAACCAATAACAAATGCTGGCGGGGCTGTGGGGAAAAAGGAACACTCCTCCACTGTTGGTGGGAATGTAGACTGGTCCAACCACTGTGGAAATCAGTACAAAGAGTCCACAAAAAACTACAGCTAGAGGTTCCATTTGATCCAGCTATTCCTTTACTGGGCATCTTCCCAGAAGAATTAAAATCATCATACCCTAGCGATATATGCACAACCATGTTTATGGCAACACAATTTGTAACAGCTAAGTCTTGGAAACAACTTAAATGCCCAACAACTAATGAATGGCTAAAGAAGATGTAGTTTTTCTACATGATGGAGTACTACTCTGCCATAAAAAAGGATAAACTAGAGACATTTGTAGCTAAATAGGTGTACACTGAGAACATACTCTTAAGCAAAATAAACCAGATACTCATGAGTACACATCGAATTGTTTCTCTGATATTGGTAATCATAAGGGTAAATAAGGACAAGGAGGTGTAATAGATATTATATAAAAGGAAGGTTATATTCAAAAGAGAGGAGAACTAGAAAGGGGGAAGGGGGAAAGAAAGAAGAGAAAAAGGAAAGAAAGAGGAAAGGGAAAAAATGGGAAAATATAAATAAACCTGCTGTAAATAGGGAAGGGGGGAGCAGAAGGGAGGGGTGGGGAAGAGGGGGAAACCAAGATACATCATGTACAGGTACAAAATAACCATGATGAATGTGACCATTATGTATACAATGTACCAATACATGCTCTTGGCAAAAAAATTAAAAAAAAAAAAGAAAATGTCATCTTGAAAGCCTACTACATTGTAGATCTTCTACAATAAAACCAGAACAAGGAAATATTATAATAAATATATTAAATAATGCAAAAAGAAGCATAAAAAGGCTTGCTTCAAAAGTCTTGTCCTGATGAAGGGAATATTATCATACGTGAATCATGACCACATCTCTACAAACTCTTCTGTATAATTAAATAAAATTAAAAAATTGAGAATAAAACTGGAACAAAAGTTACAGAGACACGCTGAAATAAGACTTTTAGCAATTCAGCATTGCCATGCTGTGCTGGGATCTAGCAACTGATGAAGACCATAAGGCATTTTTTAAACAAAGGCTTTATGCAGCCTTTCATGTATCAATTATTTATACCCTTCCTACTTCTGAAATGACTTTGAGTCAGCTTATAGTAAAGACCCATATTCAATAAAAACATTAAAATAAGAAAAGATAAAAGGAGTACAGTATGAAGTGTTTGGAGCAGAGAAGATTTATAAAGAGAATTAAAAGTTTAGGGAGGAGAAATGTTGCATTAGGAAATCTAGGCTAAGTGCATGGAACCACACTTTTAACCAGGACATGTGAGAGGCAATCCAAAAAGGGAAACAGAGTGATAGCTACTCTGTTTGGTGATACCTACTTTTAAGAGAAATTCGCCCTATGATGATAAATGAAACATTGAATGTAAGTGACAGATTTTTAATAGCAAATTTATGAAACACACAGATATAGGTTTTTAATGGTCATCACGTGCCATTTTAAAGGTAAAGAAAAATGAAATAACAGTAACTGTGGAAACTAAACAAAAGGCATGCTTCAGATGTTTATCATGTAACTATAAATATTAGGACTGCACCTATATTTTTTAATCAGAAATTCTACTTATAAGTGTGAAGAATAAAACTATGTGATATAAATGCGATATAAAACTATATTAGCAAATCTTAAAAACTGTATAATGCTGATATTTTAACAAACTTCTCTGGCATTCAGAATCTGAAATGCATCATATAACCATAGATATGAGGAGACATATGCATACATACACACACACACACACGTGTGTGTGTGTGTGTTTATATTTTATATTATATATATTATATATAATCTCCCTAGGCATTTCAGTATTTCAACCACTATATTTATAAGAAACTAAACTGAAACCCTGTAAAATCAGTGGTCAGAAATCTCAGTGGAGATTTACTGTTTAAATAAAAGTATCTTTCAATTAAGACTAAATTATAAAGCAGCACATAAGTAAAAAAACTGATGAATACATGTAAACTCATTGTGATTAGCACTCTCACACCAAATATTAAATGATGCGGTATAGATCGGATCTTGTAAGTGTGGCCAGTTGTTTAAACAGAGTTTATCCTTTTGTACATATTTTAATGTAAAATCATATGTTGATACGCAGCTGGAGTGTTGTACCTTAAAATGCAAGAAACTAAAGATTCCACCTTACCCCAGAAAGAATAGCAATCATTAGGAAGTCAAGCAATAATAAATGCTGGTGGGGCTGTGATGAAAAGGGAACCCTCCTACATTGTTGGTGGGAATGCAAACTAGTACAACCATTATGAAAATCAGTATGGAGATTTCTCAAGAGTCTGAATGTAGAAATCCCATATGACCCAGCCATTGCCCTACTAGGTATCTTTCCTGAAGAGCTAGAGACATCACACTACAGAGATACTTGCACAACAATGTTTATAGCAGCACAATTCGTAACAGCTATCCATTGATACCCATATATCAATGGTTAGCTGGATAAACAAAATGTGGTATCTATACATAATGGAATACTATTCAGCTATAAGGAGTGACAGACTAGAGTTATTTGTAGGAAAATGGATGGACCTGGAAAATATAATGTTGAGTGAAATAAACCAGTCTCGCAAGCTGGAATATCGCATGTTATCCCTCATTTAGTGAGGTAAAATACAAACAAAAGAAAAGGGTAAACAATGGATACAAAAAGACAAAGTATTAGATATAAGCTAATAGACAAAGGGTTCAAGGGAACAAGAAGAGGGCAAAGGGTGAGGGGAATGGGAATCCAGAGCAATAATGATATCTTAAAAATAAGAATTTAAGAACCCAAATTTAAATCAGTGACACGTACATTGGGTACTATAGTAATTTTATACAGTTGTGACTTACTACTGTATGTAGGTGGTTTTTATATTGCTCACTGTCATAAGCAAAAGGTACAATTAATTGTGGTCTGGAAGCTTGTGTAATTGCCTGAAAGTTTGTGTAATTTTGGATAAATTTTAATAAAAATCTTAAAAAATAAATAAATAAAATAAAAACAATGCTCATAAACTGAATTGGCTGCACAATAAAATCAGCTGGGAAATTTCAAAAGATTCCTATGCCTGAGCCTCACTTCCAGAAATTTTTCTTTAGCAAATGTATAGTAATTTCAGGCATGGATAATAAAGAAGCTACAATGATTCTAAAGAAAAAAAAAATGTTTCCATATGTCAGGTCATTTACTGGAGCTCTAATTACTAATCACTGGAAAATAAAGTAAGACATAAAGCAATGCTCAAAGGAAATTTTATAGAAACTAGCTTTATTTCTATATTTGAGATAAGTATTGCTAATGTAGTAGTACCTTGGTTCACAAACCTAATTTGCTCTATGATTTTGGAAAAGATGGCCACATTTGTGTTTGTGTGGGAAAGATGATCGTGGTCATGTTTGTCACCAGATGCAAAGTTTGTAGACAAAAACAAAATTTGTTCAAATGCTTCTGTTTGCGAACGAAATGGTTTCGCAAAAAAAAAAAAAGTATTTGTGAAGCAAGCTGCCACTGCATTTACATTGTTCCTTAGTTTGTTATCAATTATTTATATATTCTCTCGATTGGTACTATATAAGCTTAGTGAGTCTGAACATATAAATTTTTATTGCAAATTGTAAAAAATGCAAGTCAGAAGAAATTTTTCTAAATCGATGTAAAATAATAAGATATGTTATTCAATTTGGGGAGAAAAATTCAATTTAAAGACAATAACAATAGTGAAAGAGTATCTGGAAGGATTGTGTTCCTAGAGAATAATTTGCATATTTTTCTATTTGTGAATGAGTTTTTATTCCAGACTCTTCAGACTGGCATTCTCCTCCGACAGGCTCTAGTCTCAGTGGAGTATTGTACACTGTACATGTTCCAGAAATATCTTGGTTCACTTTCGCACTTCACAAACAACTTTTCTGGCACCATGCATTCTCCTTCAATTTTGATTCTAATATTTATGATTCTTGCATGAAGTTAGCTCCTCCACTTATGATCATCCACACAGAAGTTCATTTAAAAAATCTTAAAACCGCCCCCTCCCGGGGAAGACAGCTCTGGACTCCATCTTTGGAGCGAGGCTTGAGCTTGCAGGTCAGGCGCTTCCCAGTGCAGATTTGTGCTGGCTTGGCCCGCGCACCAGCAGGGTGAACGTCAAATAGGGTGGGAAACACTTTGCACTGAAAGCAGTGCTACCCCTCTCCCTCAATGTCTTCTTTTTTTTTTTTTTTTTTTTCCTTTTCCCATTTCTCTGCTGATACAAGCCATCACTATCTGGTAAAGCCAACAATACCCACACCACTAAGGAACTTTTAGAGACATAAACTATAAGGAGACGTGGGCGGGCTACCAAAGATCCCCCAGATTGCTGCAGTCTGACAACAGCCCCCAGACTTCATGCTAGGAGGCGGGATCAACATAGTACCCAGCACTGACCACTGCAGGCTCCGTAGGGCTAACGAGCACAGAATCAGGTTTTGGCCTGTGTCCCCCACAGAGTGGTGACCATCAGAGAAATCCCATTGTATGTGTATGTATACATAATATATGTATATATTGGTTTTGTTTCTCCTTATTTTCTCTTTTTCTTATTCATCCTGATACATGTCCAATATATTCTCTTGTCTACATATTCTTTCTTGTTTTTGTTGTTTTGATTTTTACTTTTATTGACTCCTGCTTGGCTCATATCTTTCCTTCCTTAAGCAAATGCTGTTTTTCCTTTTCTTCTTGTTTTCTCTCTCCTTTTTCTTTTTCATATGAGTAAATATTGTATAGAATTTACATAGTTTGACCCACTACTATCGCCTTTCACTGTTTGTAAACTATCTACTCAAGTTTCCCAAAGCAGAAGTAATATCCTATTGTAAGTTTTACATCTAATAGAACTTTCCTCATTACCTCTATACGTTTTCCGATCCCTCATTACCCCTGCTACAAGCAGGGGGCAAAAATCACTCTACTAACAAAATACCCACTACATGCAAATTCCTGCTTTATATTGGATTCTGCTTTATGACAGTGTAGACCTTGCTCTTATGGTTAAAGATACAAAGTTAATTTGTACCACAGTCGGTCAATTTCATGAATGTAATTGATGCTGTTGTTAATGTACTAGTGTAACGAATGTGCCATACAGGCTATAAACAGTTGTATATTCTCATATGGTAATACTGTAATTATCTGAGGTAATAATCATTAACATAATTCAGGGTCTTGAGACAATCACAAGAGCCAAGAATCACATATACCTAGAAGACACTGAACAAACAGAATTCTCCTAAAAAGTATTGATATTTGTCTTCAAGCAACCTCCTATAATCAAAATATAAAAATCAGCACTGAAACTAAAAGGGGGGAAATACATATAGATACCAAAAAAAATAAAAAGAAAGAAAATGTCGAGACCCAGAAGCAAAATACAACCCCAGACCCCCAGCTCTTCCAGAACAAATCCAGAGGACAACGAAATAGAGGAAATTGGAAAATACTCAACCAAACTTTCAGAAATGATAGCAGCAGAAGTTAAAAAACAGATGGATGAGGTTATAGAGAACATCAGATTAGAAATAATTGGCCAAGTTAAGTCAGAGATGACAATCATAATGAAAGACCTGCTTAGCGAATTGAGAGTAGACACACATAAAAAAACAGAGGAGCTAAGAAAAACAATGGAAAACTTGACCACTCAATTCAGGAAAGAAATGGAACCCATGAAACAGATCCAAACCGATGTCCAAGAAATCAAAACTGTCTTGAAAGTATACGCAGTCGATTAAATGAGAGCGAAGACAGAATCTCAGAACTAGAAGACAGGACTGCACTTTATGACCATGAAAAGGAAAACTTCTTAAAAATAACTAGAGTCTATGAGAAATCAATACAACTGCAAGATGATGCAAAGAAGAACAAAATAAGATTGATTGGAGTGAAGGAAAAAGAAGGAGACAGTGCAAAGGATCTAAGAAGATTATTCACAGACATAATGACAGAAAATTTCCCAAGCATGAGAAGGGAACTTGACATACAGATAAGTGAGGCATATAGAACCCCAATTACCCACAACCAAAATAAAGTCTACACCAAGACATATCATAATCAAGATTACTGAAATTCAACAAAAGAACAGAATACTGAAAATTGTTAGGGAAAAAAAACCAAATCACCTATCAAGGTAAATCCATCAGAATCACAGCAGACTTCTCAACACAAACCCTTAAATCAAGGAGAGCTTGGACCAAAATATTTCAAGCCTTAAAAGAAAATAATCTCCAACCCAGATTGATGTACTCAGCTAAACTATCGTTCAGATACAACAACGAAATAAGATATTTCCATGACAAAGAACAACTGAAGAAATTCATG
>PVJO010018875.1:0-35589 GCA_004026905.1 Hystrix cristata | reverse complement strand
TGATTCTCTAGTATCAGCAGATGCCCAATACATAAATCCTGCAGGAGATGTCTTTAAAAATGGCATTTCCATGCAATCACAATGTCATTATCATAATGAGCAAAATTAACTGTGATTCTCTAATATCATCCAATACCTAATGCATATTCATATTTCCAAGTTCTCCTCAAAATACCTTTTACATTGGTTTCTTCTAGCCATAATCCCCAAAAGAACCACTCTTAGCTGTATTTCTTTGGTCTCTTGCAGTTTAGCGCAGCTTTCCTCACACCTCCCTGCCTCCTCTTTTTTTTTTTTTTTTTTTTTTAAATGATATTGATCTTCGGGCTGGGGATTTAGCTCAGTGGTTAGAGTGCTTGCCTAGCAAGCGCAAGGCCCTGAGATCGATCCCTGGCACAAAAAAAAAAAAAGATACTGATCTTTTAAAATTTAACTTTTTTTTTTTTGTAGTGCAGGGAATGGATCCCAGGGCCTTGTGCATGCTAGGTGGGCGCTGGACCACTGAGCTACACCCCAGTCTAACACTGATTTTTCTTGAAGCACCCCAGTTAATGATCCTGCGGTTCAGCTAATTGTTTTCTTTTAGTGTACTTAACATTTTTTTTGAGAAACTGAATTTCTTTTTTTTTCTTTTTAGTTTTTATTATTTATTTTTCGGTGGGGGGGGCGGTGCTGGGGATCGAACTCAGGGCCTTGCGCTTGCTAGGCAAGCACTCTAACCACTGAGCGAAATCTCCAACCCCAGTTTTTATTTTTTAATTGACACTTGTTTGGCAGTACATAATGATTACGTTCTTCATGGAGAGTTGGTACATGTACATAACACATCTTAATTCTTTTTTCATTCTCCCCCTACTCCCCTCCTTCCATCTCCTGGTCCCCTTCCCGTTTGAAAAAGATCTATCTCCCTGAATTTCTGATTTTATTACTTAACCTTAAAAAATTGACACATAATTGTACATATTTATGTGGTACAGTGTGATATTTCAATACATATATACAATGTGCAATGATCAGATCAGGGTAATTGGCATACACGTACTTTCAAAGACTTATCATTTCTTTGTGGTGGGGAACATTCAAAATCCTCTCTAGTAGCTCTTTTGAAATACACAATTAATAGTTATCAATCCTCCTTTGTTATCCCATTGTGCTGATTCCTCCTTTTCAACTACACCTCTACACCTGTTAGCCATCTTCTCTCCGTCCTCTCTCCCCTCTTCCTGCTCTTTGGAAACCACCTGGTACTCTCCACTTATATGAGGTCAACTTTTTAAACTCGAGTCCTCCTGTAAGTGAGTCCATGTGGAAATAATTCACCTTTTGGAAACACTTTCTTTGCTTGCTTCTAGCATTTCCGTCTCCCGATTTTTCTTCTGGCTCAGTGGTGAGTCCTTCTTGTCTTGCTGGCTCCTCCTTTCCTCTTCCACCTGACGTTGGCACACCCCAGGGCTCAGACCCTTGCTACCTTCTCTTCCCGAGCTGCACTGGGTGATTTCATCCAATGCCACAGTTATTTCTTCATCACTCCAGAATTAATTTTTCCAGTCCTTGGAAAATTGTTCCTTGAAGTCTAGACTCGGGTGCCAAATTACCCATTGAACACCTCTAACCTAACATGGGCAAAACAGAATTCCACGTTTCTCCAAATCTGTTTTTTCTCTAGTGTGCCTCATCTTTGTCTCTTGGAATTCACCCTGGTGTGCAGGTCAAAAATCTAGGAATCAGCCTTTGTTCCCCCTTTTCCTTCTCCTCATGTTCAACCTGTCAGCAGATCCCAACTTCCCAAACTTCAAAACAGACCCCACATCCAACATCTAACCACCTCGTCCTCACCTACGGCACCAGTCCAAGACTCTAGCCTGGGACACAGCCTGACTGGTCTGTGCTTCTCCCGGCCCTCGGTCTTCCTCAGTCTCCCCGTCACACGCAGCTCCGTTTCATGACGGTAAGTCAACTTACTACCCCTCCTCTTTCCAGTCTCTCTAAGGCTTTCCAACTGCATTCCCATGCCGGGCTGCGAGGACATCTCCTGAAGCCGTCTCTGGCTTTCTCCCCCGTTTCATTCTTCTATCTTAATTATCGCTCTGTTAACCTCACTGGATTCTGCGCCATTCCCGGAACTTGCCATGTACGTTACTGTATATTTTAGAGGCTTTTCACTTGCCTGCATCTCTGCTCAAAGTGCTGAATAGTCATGTGCCTTGTATGCTCACTTTATGAGGCCCCCCCCATGCCGCCTCCTCCAACAGGCCTCTGTAACCACATTTTCTTTTCTTTCTTTTTCTTTTTTGTTTTTTTGAGACAGGATTTCACTATATAGTTCAGGCTGGATTTGCACTCACTATGTGGCTCCGTGTGGCCTTGAACTTGCGTTGATCTTCCTGTCTCAGCCTCCACAGTGCTGGGATTACAGACGTGCACCGGCATGCCTGGCTACCACCTTTTCTTGAGCAACAATTCTCTTTACATTCTGTCCTTAACTCCTGATTATTTTTCATAGTACCTGATACATATTTGCTTACATCCTTATTGCTTAGCTTCTTATTTGGAATATAAAATCTGTATACGCAAGTATTTTGTGTAGTCACAGCTGTATAAACAGCAAATAGAATAATACCTGGTGCACAGTGAGGATATCAATAAACATCAATTAAATCAATGAATGGGATTTCTAATCTCAAAATACTCAATAGTATTGTTTTTGCTTTAATGGAAAGGAAAAAAAAGAACCACAAGAATGAGCCTTTAAAGACAAAGATAATAGTTAAGCTTCGTCCATCTCAAATAATATTAATTTTATTAAAAGAAGGAGAATTATTCAGTAGCACTGAAGCAAATTCAGCTAGCTACTCTATCCTTCATATTCCGTCACCTGTATGTTAGATCTGGGGCGCAGATTGGATACAGATTAAACTTTTTTCACAAGTGAATCTGTGTATGCCATACTGTGCATATTGCTGGTCTATTACTAATGATGCTGTGTTTGATCCCTGGGTTACTGGGAAGGCAGTCAAATCTCACAGAAAGCTATATTTCTTCCCTGTAACTAGCAAGTAAGCTGGAGGCTGATTCTTCGATGTCCTGTGAGTACACAGTTATTGTCAATGCTCAGTGTGGAGTTACTATTCATGACAATCATTGCCGAAATTAACTATTGCAGGAATTTTCAAATGGTATTTTTATATCCTGTGAGTCCTTCCATTTTTATCAGATGCATTCTTCTTTAATATAGAGCTTTCCTTCATCAACTGGGCTATTTGCTTACTACTCAGAAATATAATTCCTGATAAAAAGGTAGAAAATAGCTTGTTCTTTCCCTTTAATTACCACTGTGCAGAAAAAAGGAGATGATATAACAGCCATCTCTAAAATTAGTAAGGCATTTGTTTTATAGTTTGTTCTTCTTTAGTTTTCAGTCACTCTCTCATCATTGTGGACTCATGGTTTTTATATATTCAATGTATTTTAATCAATAATAATCATTATTCGTTTTGATTCTCAAATTATGTCGACTGTGGCCAGTGAGCCTCTCAAACTAGCTGTCGTAAAGATGATTACTTAATGAGTTGGACTTGATTGTTTAATGAATTGAACAAGCTGGTAGCAAGCTAGGGGGTAAGAGAAGAACTGAGAGAGAAAAAAGTACCTAGAGAGTTTAGGATGTGACCTTCAAGGAAAAATCAGAATTCAGTTAACTCAGGGTCTTAGGGTCAAACCAAAGGGCAGGATTACAAAATGGCCCAAAGCGGGACACCAGAGAATAGTGAGTGAATGGGGGGAAGGGAGGGGACCCTGCACTGGGGAGGGGTTTCATGTGCAACTACTGGTAGACCGGAAACCCACAGGGCAGACCAGGACCCAAATAGAAAATAATCACGTCTTGTACAACCTCAATAGCTGATTCAGGTTGGGGATTAGAATATTTATAAGATAAAAAGGTCAAAGATAGGAGGGCCACATGAGAGTGGTAGGGAGGGGAAAGTGATACAACTAGCCTGAAAGTTGGATTTTTCCATGTGAATTTTCAAGAGGCAATATAAACAGATATACATTAAATGGCTAATCAGTATGCAAGGATGAATTACTAACTTTCATTTAATGGTCAGTAATGTTCTTTCTAGGTATATTATAAAAACATGGATCTGGCTGGGTGTGGTACCACCTCCTGTAATCCCAGCTACTTGGGAGGGTGAGGTGAGAAGGTTACATGCTTGAGCCCAGTTTGGGCAATGTAGTAAGACTGTATCAAAATAAAAGATAAAAAGAGTTGGGGATGTAGCTCAGTGCTTGAGTACCCTCGGTTCAATCCCTAGTAAAACCAAACCAAACCAGACCAAACCAGACCAAACCAGAACGTGGGCCTGACAAGAGGGCTTGTCCTGAGGTTGCCTCTTTTATCTCCATACTTCTGGAATATTGATGAGAATCTTCTTTTATTCTTGAATATTTCCATAACAGTTTGTTCCACTGTCTTTTTAATGTTGGGAAGGTCTTCCTTATATCCAATTTCAAGTGCTGACTATTCAATGTATAGTTCATATTTTTTCAACTTTCTACTTTCAAACTTTGTTCATCCTTCTGTTTAAGGGTTATTTCTTACAAACAGCGTATAGTTATTTCTTTTTAAATCAATTATGACAAAATATATATTTTAATTTGATGTCTTTAGTCCATTTACATTTATTATTATCATCATTAGTATTACCGGTACTTCTGGGAAGACGGCAGAGTGGTGAGCAGCAGAGAAACAGCCTCTCTGAGATTTGCAGATGTTGGAATGTGAGGAAGAGAAGAAGGAGGGGTGCAGGTCCCCAGAACCCAGCAAGGAGCTGAAACAAGAATTAGAGCCCACAAGGCGAGCAAAGAGAAGAATCTCGGCACAGAAGAGGAAGGTGGCAAGTGGCCCCTTCTCCCTGAGCCGTGGCTCATGGCATGAGAGGGGCAGCTCAAACCTGTAGAGGCACAGCGTCTACCCCACGGTGACCTCAGAGGCCTCCACGGAGGAATGCACCAGTGGAATGGAACAGTGGACATTGCGGACTGCAGTGAGTCTGGTTCACTTTAGGCATCCCCAAGAGAGCGCAATTGGCCAGTCCTCAATTTCAAAAGGGCCCAAATGACCTCAGCACTCAGAGCAGCTGTGTGTTGGCTCCATCTAGTGGCTCCCAGTGTCAGGGTGAGGTGCAGCCTCGGGAGACATCCAAGGCGGGGGACCCGAGTTAAAGTGGGCAGGAGTCATCTGGAGTGTTGCAGGCTGAACGACTCAGGTCCCAGCCTCACAGCCAGAAACCAGAACCAGCCTGGACTTCAGTGGAGCTGAAGGTGCTGGCTTGCCAGGATCATCCATCACGCCGCCATAACTCTTCTGTTGGCTTGCTGGGATCAGTCAACACAGATCTGGGCTCCGGGTGCCCCCTTCATCTACCAGTGACAGTAGAGACACGACGTGAAGTGGATTTCTTTTCTTTCTTTCCTTGTTTTTTTCCTCTCTTTTCTTGATTTTTTGTTCTTGTTTTTATATGAGTGTGAACATTGTTTCTCCTGGGTTATTGTTTTGTTCCCTTCTTGTTTCTGTTTCTTCCTTCTTTCTTTCCCTCCTGTCATCTTCACCAGTTTCCTTAAGGTGGCAAGGTTGTCCTTCAGTGTTGCTTCTAATCCCTCTCTCTTCTTTTGTATCTCTATTTCTTCCTTATCTCTTTTAAATGCTCTCTCATGAGAGTAAAATCACCACAGTAAGGGGATACTTACTATATACAATTTTCTGGTTTGTTTTAGATTTTGTTACATAACTACAAGTCTTGCTCATACAGTTAAAGGTGACAGTTTACCCCCAGCCCATCACGTGTTTGGGCACTGGGACTCCAGGAAAGGACCTGCTGGGTCCTGGCTTCCAGCCTGAAGCTGGGGTTGGGGTGGGAGGGTAGGAGGAGTGGGTGGGCAGAAGGAAAGTTTTGCCTTTTTTCTGAGAAGGCTGGCTTCAGGCTTCCACACACACATCACGCATCGCCCTGGGCTGTGCGGTTGACACTGTACTTTCCAGACATCCGCTCATGCTTTCATCCATGTCTGAGGCGCTTTGGCTTCGTGTACTCCACATGCAAGCTGGGAGTGTTTTCCCATTTGTACCTTGATAAAGGTAAAGTGGGCTTATCACTTACTTTTCCACCCAGGAACCTCTAGTGCTGGCAGAGAGCATGTGTAAGCCACTATTGAGCTCCTCGCCTGTCTCCCTATCCACTCTCTTGTCCAGGTTGGTATTTGTAGCATAAATCAGATCAAATGGCTCCATCAATGAAAGCTCTTCCATGACTTCCCATTACTTTTGGGTTTTTTACTCTAGCTGCACCAGTTGTAGTCTTCTGTCTTGCCATTTCTTGCCTTTCATCTCCTTGCTCACAGTACTCGAATCCCAATGCCCTTCTGCCTGCCCTCGGAGCATGCCGAACCCCAGGACCTTTGCTCTTGCTTTTCTCTTTGCTTGGAATACCACGCCCAGGCCATCTTATGTCGTGCTTTTTCTTGTCACTCTGGTCTCTACTCAAATGCCACCTTCTCTGTGTCCATCCTATCTGGTCTGCCCATCCCTTCCTCCAGTCACTATTCACTTGCCCAGTTTTATTTTCTATGCAGCACACCCCTTCCTTTAAATTACCTTACTAGTTTCTTTGTTTGCCTAGAACAGTGCCCTGTACAGGGAAGGAATGAATGAGTAGGTGATATTTTAGGGTCTATAGGTATATATGAGAAATGCAAATGTGAATTTTGCATCTTATTCCAAAATATTTATGTTTCTATACTATAAAACTGTAATTTAATACACATTAACATATGGCACATTGGGTTAGCGCATTACTAAATGAGTGGATAAATTTATGATTGAATAAGTAAGTAAATAAGCAGATGAATGCAGAGATGATGTTCCCTGGATACGGACCATTTGTATCCCTTGGTGTCTTGTGCCTCCTGGTGTGATGCTGGGCACACAGACCCCAGAAAAACACAGTCCTGTGAGTGTGAAGGGAACGTGATGCTCTGCAGTGTCTCTCCTCCTTATGGAAGAGACAGAATTTCCTCAGAGTCACAAAAAGTTCTCAAAGCCAAAAGAAGCAGAATTCTCCAATTCTCTCCTTGTGGTTCCTGCTGACACCTAACTGGGTTCCTGAGCATCAGCGTCCCAGCCTAGGCTCCCCACAGACCCGGGAAGGAGGCTTCCCTCACTGGGAGGGTCTCTGCGGCTCATGGCTCATGGTGTGGGACGGAGTCTGAAGGAGGCCCTAGTGCTCTCTGCCCCAGGGGATTTGCTTTCTCATTAAACTTTGTTTCAATGGGTCTCAAAATTGTGTGACAGATCTTCGGTCAGGTTGTTTCCATGAAGAAGTGTTGATTTTAAAAACTAGTAACTTAAAATTGCCCTCCACCACACAAAAAAACAAATAGTCCACAAAACATACTCTTTTCCTTCTGAAGTTTTTACAATGCATTGTTTTTATTAACCAGTCTTTCACTACTAAACTTCAGTGGCCGATTTTCTTTGAGTCACTTTCAGGAAATCACACCTCCTGAGCTGATTCCCCCCTGCACCCAGCAGCTTCTGGCCAGCACTTCATTCCCCGTCATATATGCAGGAAATCTCTACACATGGGTTCCCAACATAATGTTAAGCAGCATCAGACGGAAAATCCTGGGGAAACAAATCATAGCTTGGGTCTCCGATCAACTGGAAAATTCTCTCTCTTCTTTCAGTTAGGTGAAGTCTTCCACAATTTATAACTTGTTGTTTGTAGATTTCTGTATCTCTCTGGGAGGCAATTCTTCCATTTTCCAATCAGAGATCTCAATTCCGCACTTCTCCAGTGAGCCAGAAAGTGCCGGGGTAGCAGGATATCAGGGATAGCAGGACATCAAGGGTAGAAGTTGACGAAAATGGCCTGGAAGTCCCAGAGCATGAAGCAGCAAGCTGATGCTTAGACACATCATACCCCAGAAAAAACATCGACCCTTACCCAGCCCCAGACAGAGTCCAGGAGGCCTGCCTGCCTGGGAAACAGAAGCCCACTGCCCGGGATGCTGAAAACAGGCGACCCAATAACTAGGCCACATCTGGATCAATTCCAGGCTTGCCCCTTGGCAGGATACACAGGGAAGCAGTGACCCCAAAATGAACCCACACAAGGAAACACCAGTCCGTCTCTGATGTTCAGGATTTGGCAGCTTTCCATTCCCCTTCTCGTTCTGTCCAACCCTGTGACCATCCCCTCACTCCACCTCACCTGTGTCCCCTGGGTGACCAGACAACCGTCCGAGCGCTCTCACACTCTGCTCCCCCACGGCCATGGAGGGCCCCAGACTGATGTTATTGTGCCATCTCCTTTTTCACAGGTGACGAAAGCTCACAGGCCTCTGCTCACAGGTAGCAAGGCCTCGACCCACATGGAGGAACTTCCAGCTCCAGACCCGAAGGCCTCTCCTCTCCAGCCTGCCTTTCCCTGTTTGTGCGAGCTGCACTTAGTAGCACTTTTTAAAGGGCAAGCTCCCGATGAGTGCCTGTTCTGCCTGTAGCTTCACAGGGTTCACAGCATCATGCTATCTAGCAGGATTTCTCTGAGCACGGTGCACACCAAGGCCCTGGGTCCCCATCAGGGTCAGCTGCAGATGGGGGTAAAAGCCATCGGAGAGCTTCGACTAAACAGACCTAGAGAAAGAACTGCATGACTTTCTGCTAGCTCTTTCTTCCTGCACTATTTCTGAAGCTGGCAAATACAAAAACACAGCATGTGACGTTCAAATCTGTGTCTGGATTGTTAGATCAAGTCTGGGAAGTTGACAGATGAAAGCGCTATTTGGAGATGCAAGATCAGTGTGAGGAGAAGAGGCTGGGATGGGGTAGCCTGGGCTTGGATCCTGGGAGGCACTTTCCTGATGACCCGAGCCTCCTCTACAAACAGGCTTGTCCCAGGCAAGAGAGAGCACAGCCTGAGGGCACCCACAGTGCCCCACAAGCCTGGTGCACACTTGAAGTGCAGTTGCTCTACAAAGCACCTGAGCTCTTCGATGGATGAAGGCGGATGTGTACAAGGGAGAGAAGAAACCTGGATAGTTCAGACACCTGGTCAAAGACCTAGACTTGGGCCCAGCATTAAAATCAGTGCACCCAGGTGACTGCAGGACAGGGGTCCTCCAGGGCTCCCCATGCTGACCACAGAGCAGGTGGGATCCCTGGTGGGCATTTTCCTTCTGACCTGGCCAGGCGAGTTTTTTTTTTTTTTTTTTTTTTTTTTTTTTTGGTGCTGGGGATTGAACTCAGGGCCTCACGCTTGCTAGGCAAGCGCTCTACCACTTGAGCTAAATCCCCAGGCCCAGGCGAGTTTTTGAAGCTCCCGCACACGTAGTGGTCACAGCTGGGTTTGTGCCCTGTCAGCAAAGGGCCAGAGGAGACTGGTCAAATGTTAACTACGTCCATGTTCAGAGCCCTCCTTGGGATGTGATTTTCTTCCATACGAGCCAGTTAATCGCTGGCTCGTAAGCTAAATCGCTTCTATTATTCTGCGAAGTCACCACCTGTACTTAGCGGCAGTGTTCAAGACACCGAGGATGAGCCAGGATGCTCAGGTGACAGCCTCGGATAATTTTGGAAGTTCTTTCTTGTGCAGTGACTCAGGGACTGCAGAAAAGCTTTTAAACAGTTTCCAGCTGTTCTTCCCATCCTGTTCTTCATTTATTTTCTGCATCTGCAGGTATAAAATAGGGCCAGTCGCCTCTCGGTATTTAAAAGCTCGCCTCAGCATGGCTTCGGAGGGAGAACCCAGGTAGTAAATAGGTCTTTCATCACAGATAATGAATAATGAATGTTATTCAGTGCTAAAATGATGGCAATTCTTCACTTGTCAGATGAAAAGGGCACAGAAAAGAGGGTTTAAAATTAGCAATGGCTCACAGTGTGAGGTGGAGGGTGAGAGCCCGAGGGCCACTGTCTGGCAGCAAGGACATGAGGATGCGCTTCATCCTTAGAGAAGGTCTCACCAGGGCCCCTTGGTCAGGAGCAGCCTCTATTAGGGTGGATGGAGCAGGAGGAGCTTCTCCCTGGGCTTGAGACAAAGCCTTGCTCCCTCATTTCTCTTTGGGATCTCAGCTTGAGGTGCATCCTCATTCAGTTCCTCCCACACCGAAGACACACACAGAAAGGGCTTCTGCACATTGTCTGCTGCATGGCAAGGAAACAGAAGGATCAAAATCTGATTAGAAGCTTCTATTCCAAAATCCCAGAAAGGTTTATTTTTAATTGTTCAAGGGAGAAAACATCCATAATTGTACAAGTTGGCACCACCATGTTCAAGATACTAATCAACTTCCGATGGGGTTAGAAACTATGACTTCTGCAAATTAAATCAAATTGGCGGCACCATCTATATCTCAGAGTCTTGCCGCATTTAGGTGCAGGGAAGAACAGATGCTTCCTGACTCTGCTATGTGCCAGGTGCAACTGCCCCCCACTCCCTCAAATAGATTCATACCCTTAATGCGGCTGGAGTCTTTTGCTTCACTCCAGCCAGCTTCCCGTTTGTGTCCTAGGCCAGTAAGTTTCCAGGGAAAGCAGTTTTCTCCTTGGAGCCAAAGACTCTAGAGTGTAATAGACTTGTTACAAGGATCTCGTGTCTGGAGAAAAAGGTAACACTGAGAACCCCCTTCAATCTTCACTGTTGTCCCACTGGAGCTGATGATTCTCTAACATCAACCACCACAGGCAGGCAGAGCAAGTCCATTATAAACTGGCGCAGTACCAGGCACAGCCGAGAACTAAAACAGATGAACAAAACCCCAAGTTGACAGAAATGCTGAAAGTCTGAAGATTTTGAAAGAGGCTTCCTAAATTTCTTTAGAAAATTGAGGCACCACAATCTGCTTATATTATGCAATGTTGCCTTCATTGTTTTCTAGGACTGCAACCTACACTTAGATGAAAAGAAAATTGTGGTTTTGGGCTTTGTATTCTTCCTCGAGGGAACTGGCGACTAATGATAAGTGATTATTGAGTGCATCTATCAGAGCTGGGATGCTAAGGCTTAATATTGTTTAAATGGCAACATTCTCCAAATTGATCTACAGATTCAAAATTCCTCTGGCTCTTCCTGTAGAAATTGATAGTCTGATCCTAAAATTCATATGGGACCCAGAATAGCCAGAACAATCTTGAAGAATGAAGTCAGAGGACTTGTATTTCCTGAATTTCAAGATAATGCAGCATTGGCACATGATAGACATATCAATGCACAAGAATTAAGAGTCCAGAAATACATCCTTAATTTATGGTCAATTAATACTGTACAAAGATGTCAAGATAAATCAGTGGGTAAAAGAAGAATCTTTCAACAAATGGTGCTGAAACAACTGGATACCCACATGCAAAAGAATGAAGGTAAACCCCTATCTCATATCATATAAAAATTAACTTAAAATAGATTATAGACCTAAAGGTTTGAGCTAAAATGCTTAGAGAAAACACAAGGGTATATCTTTATGATAGTAGGTCAGAAAACAGTTTCTTAAATATGACACCAAAAGCAAAACGAAAAAAGAATTAAACTGGACCTTATCAAAATTAAAAACATTTCCATTTAAAACTATACCACTAAGGAAATGAAAACACAACCCACAGACTTGGAAAAAGAATTTGCAAATCACTTATCTCATAAAAGACTTGTATCTTGAAAATAAAGAACTCTTACAGCTTGTAATGGTTAATTTTGAATGTCAGCTTGACTGTATTGAGCAATGCCTAGAGAATTGGTGAGGCACAATGTGTGTCAGTCAGAACATCTCCAGAAAAGACTAGCAAGGGTGCAGTGAACTGAGTGAGGAAGTCTTGCTCTAAATGTGGGTGCCACCATCCAATTGGCCGGGGGCCCTGATGGACCAAAAAAGCAGAAGAAAGCGAAGTTAGTCTAGCTTCAGACTTGTGCCAGCAGCTCTCCTGGGGGCTTTTGGGCCTTTGGTCTTAAACCAGAGCTGCGTTTTCTCTTCTATTCTGAGGTTTCCAGCATCTTGGACTAAGCAATTAGCCACTTCCCTGGTTCTCTGGCCATTGTGGAACCTTTTAGCTTCTCTGATCATGTGAACCAATCTGATACACTCCCATTTATAATTACATGTATTTTTGTTGGTTCTGTTTCTCTAGAGAAACCTGACTAACACACAATTTAGAAACAAGATTTATGTCCTTAAAATCACTTTAAAATTGCATGTCACTTTAAAAATAGGCAAAGGACATGAACAGGTGTTTCTCCAAAGAAAATATATAAAGAAGCTCAACACAAACATGGGAAGATGTATAGTCATCACTTTACTAGTTGTTAGGGGAATGTTAATCAAAACAATAATGAGATATTTTATAGCCACCTGGATGGTTATAATAAAAAACATGGACAACAGCAAGGGTTGGTAGAGGATGTGGGAGAAATAGAATCCGCACACATTGCTAGTGGATATGTAAAATGGTGCGGCCGCTCTGGAAAACAGTCAGTAATTCCTCAAAGAGTTAAACCTGGAGTTACCCTATGAAGTCATGAGAGCTTCTCATCATTCATCTATTGAATTATTTTCAAATTACATTTTAGTAAGAATAAGTGCTGTATTATTTTATTACGCATTTTCGAAACCATCTTTTTAAAAGGTTATTTGCTAGTGCATTATACATAATCTAAAGGTAATAAACGATGGACCGCCAAGACGGTGGTTTTCTGTTATTCTTTCATTAATACAATTGACTGGCTCTGGGGGCCAATTTTAAGCTGTCACGGAAGTTTCCTGCTCTTCTCGGGATCAGATCCACTTGACAAAAACTGGTGAAGACTGGCGCTTGACAAAGAGTGTGCTTTATTATTCACCATCTTTCATGAGGCTAAAACATGACTCTTGAGTTGTTTGAAGCATTTCTCTCAAATCCTTGATTTCCTTTAAATTTTTTTTTTCCTATTTCATGTAATCCTGATTCTCAGCTATTTCAATGGCTTTTCTCATTACGGCTGTCACTTCAGTCATCTGGACAAGGTGGGCTGATAATATCTGGCAATGATGCTCATTAAACTCCATTGTTATGCTCCGGGCATTCTGTCTAGTCATTACCAAGCTGCACGTTTGCCTTCGGTTCTTGCTCATTGTCAGTCTCGAGGGTGACTGGTGCTCCTTCAGGGCTGTATGTTTAGTCTGTCTGGGCTTTAGGTTGGCTATGGGCCCAATCTTGATTCTTCACTCTGTTCTGAATTTTTTCCTTTCATCATTTCCATTCCTCCTGAGAGGCTTCCTTATAAAGAGGTTTCGCTGCATTTCATGGCCTCTTGTTCTTTCAACAAGAGTGTTACCTTAGCATGCATGAGTCTTTCCATTGGATAGCTCATTCTCTGATCTCCATTACCGGCAGCCAACTGCTAACACACTGCTGAAATGATTGGTTGGAGGACACCATGAGGATTCTGTTCTGTAGTGCGGACTAACAAGAGCCGGTGAGGATGTGGGGAGACTGGAATTCTCATCCATTCAGGTGGAGATCTAAAATGGTGCAGTCATTTGGAAAACTGTTGGCAGGTCCTCGAAGTGTTAGAGAGTTACCCTCTGACATGAAGCTTGGAGACGTGGTCAGTGTTACCTCCGCACCCCTGAGGGTGCAGCGGCAGAAGACAGCAACAGGTGGCATAAGTCTTTCCATGAGGGAAGAATGAGGTGCCGAGAGGACCACTTCTTAGGGTTTACGGGGGCACCTACCACCTTCCTCCCTTTTAATGCTATTACTGTTCCCCACCTTTAGTCCAACATCCCGGAGACCATTGTTAAAAGAAAATTACAACAAATTTAGTTTTGCAGATTTTAGTTGGCTTTTATTTGCAATTTTAGCATCAGACATCAGTCTAGATGAGAAGAAATTCAGAATGGTCCACCACACCACATAATCAGGTTATGTTTGTATCCAGAGAAACTGCAGCTTGGCCTGTCTTATTTGAACATGGTTTGAACAGCTGTCCACTTTTGATTGGCTGAGACTTGGCTTCTTGTTATAAGAGGTAGGTTACAGTCTTTATTTATCTTTTTAGTAGTACATGTTCGCCATATGTAACGACTACATTCATCGTGGGCATTTGGTACAGGTCTGTGACACTTTCAAATTCTTTTTTATGTCCCCTTCCCATCTCCCCTTCTTGAAACCATAATGTTAAGTGAAATAAATCAGACACACAAACTTGAATACCATCTGATTGCTCTTATTTGAGAAACCCAAAGTATAAATAAATCAAACGGCAAAATAAAAGGTAAAAGGAAACATGAAGATAGACCTGCAGATGGGAAGAGTTAGTCTTTTTACACATCAGATTATGTTACAGTTTACTGTGTGCAGAGAAACATTCAGGCCAAACTTAAAATATATACGGGGGCCGCCTCTGGCCAAACTTAATTCCATTAAACACCATGAATATGAGCTCTTTT
Source organism: Hystrix cristata (assembly GCA_004026905.1). Classification (NCBI taxonomy): domain Eukaryota; kingdom Metazoa; phylum Chordata; class Mammalia; order Rodentia; family Hystricidae; genus Hystrix; species Hystrix cristata. The sequence continues at coordinate 21,114 of PVJO010018875.1, read as the reverse complement.
TCTAAAGTTTAGGATTCCGTGATTCCAATGAAAACAGTGGAGTGTGATTTTCTTCTAAAGAAACATTGTTACTGCTTTCACTTTAGTGCAGATATGATTCTCATTATAGGATGGATGATGACCATGTCACCCCCCTCCCCGTTCTATCCCGCTTAGTAACCTTGGTTGTAGCAAGGGTGTATTTGTGCAGTATCCCCAGTTGTGCAGCATCCCTCTCATACAGCAAGGATCCTAGGATGCCAGCTGCCCCTGCTGGCCAGTCAGAGGTGGAAAGCTCTCCAGTGCTTTCTGCATTTCTCACCATGCTGTGGCTATCAGGCTGCCTTGAGCTGTGGAGTGTAAAATGCTTCTTGACAGGGCTAAGCGACATTGTGCAAATGCCAAAGGCATCAGTTCTATCTTGTGTGAGAACTTCCCTAATGAGACGTCCTCCATACTTGCTCTTGGCCCACGCTTAGATCGGAAACCTAGGAATTGATTTTTCTCATTCCATCTTCCATTAAATTGTAAACACTCTTTATACTGGATGCTGATAAGGTGGATCAGAATGCTTTCGAGAAAACTGAGTACACTAAAGCTTCACTAGTGTTTAAACCAGAATTTCTCAGTGTGGGGCTACAGACTGCCCTTCTCACTTGACAATCTGGGTGTTGAGTGGACATGGGCAGTACAGGCCACACTCAGATTTACTACCTTCAAATCAGTAGGCAAAGCTGCGGAAAGTTTGCATTTCAAACTTATTTTGCACGTAAGTGTAACAACTGCGGGTGCACATCTGAAGTCTGATTCCACAATCCTAAAGCCGGAGGAATCCAGCTATCCATCAGTTTTTGTGTGTCACAACAAAAGAATGACTTATTAATGCAAATCTCATCATACTAAATAGGAGCATTGAGGGACTGTCCACTTTTTTCCTACCGCAAAGCTGATTTAATATGTTGGTGGGGCATTTAAATAGGATTTTAAAAATCTGATTCGTGTTTAAAGAACCTGCAGCTTGCATCATTCGAGGTATATTGTCCCACCGTAACTAACACCCATCTTTGTCTTCTCCCTCTCCAGGCCACCATCCATGATGTGCAAAATATCTGACATCCACAATTCAAAGAAGGGGAGGTTTGTTTTGGTTCATGTTTTCTTTAGAGGATTCAGTCCATAGCTGACAGCTGCTTATCCCACGGCAGCCAGGAAGCAGACAGAGAGCAGGGAGGAGCCAGGGATAGGAATACACCTTTCCAGGTCACATTCCCAGTGATCCACTTCCAACCAGGTCCAACCCCTAATAGTCAGCCGCTGAACTCACAAGTTGAGAATCCACTGAGGAGTATAGAGCCTCTGTGATCCACTCACCTTCCAAACACATGAGACTGGGGAGACATCTTAGATCTAAACTAATGCCCCAGTTCTTCTCAATCTTGGTTTCATGTTATAGTCACAGAGGAGCTTTTAAAGTACTAATGCTCAGGTCACAAGCCAGATCCATTGCTTTTGGATTTCTGGGGAGGGGACCCAAGCACTGATGCAGTGGCCCTCTTTGTCCACGTGCTCCATCAACTGCAGTTCCATGAACTTCAGATTCCATCAACAAAATAATTGAAAGTATTTGGAGGAAAGCATGGACAGTTTTTTCTCTTGTCATTCCCTAATAATACATTTCAACAATTATTTTCAAAGTATTCATATTGCATTACATGTTAGAAGTTGTCTAGGGATAACTGAATGTATATGGGAGGATGTGCATGGGTTCTGCACAAGCACTATGCCACAACTTGAGCATCCACAGATTTTGGTATCTTGTGCAGTCTGGGAACCAGTTTCTCATGGATACCAAGAGAGGACTGCATTTTTTGATATTCTTAAATGATTCCAGTGAACAACCAAGTTTGAAACCACCACTCTGAGGGAGTGTGTCTTAGTCAGATTTTTGCCACTGTGACAAAACATGTGAGAAAGTCAATTTACAACAGAGTAGGTTTATTTTGACTATTGTTTCAGAAGGTTCAGTCCATGGTCTGATGCCCACATTGCTTTTAGTCTTGTGGTGAGGCAGAAGCATCACGATAGAAGGACTGAGGAGAAAGCTTCTTACTTCATGGGGCCAGGACACAGAGATACGCAGGAAGAGCCAGGGAAGAAGGGGCTGAGGCAAGGTACACCCTTCGGGGCTGCAGCCCCAGTGACCGGCTTCCTCCAAACAGCCCAGTTAGCTAGGGAGTTTATCAGAGCATTAATCCATCTGAGTAGATTAAAGTCCTCATGATAAAATCAATACCCCTCAGCCCATCAGCTGGCAAATAAGCCTTCAACACAATGAGAAGTTGGGGGGACATTTGGGACCCTGACCGTAACAGAGTGACTTCCCAGTTCTCTCAGACTGCCAGTCCACCCACGTCTGGAGTGGTTATTCTGTCTACATGTTTTTGGAATGCCCTGTCCCCTCCCACCCTCCTTTATCCTTGTTCTAAAGGGAAAAGTGACACCATCCTGGTGTGGCTTTGCAGACCCTCCGCACCAGCAATGTCCCACCATCTGGCGCCGCTGTCTGTTGCCTGCGGCTGCCTTTCCTGTCTCCCTCAGCCTGCTTTCTGTCCTGACACAACCAAACCACACAGCTCCCAACATTAGTGTGAAACGTCAAGCCCACCTCCTCAGGAACGTGTTCTTGTCTTCATTAGTCATCTCAGTCAGTTTGCCTTGCTGGCCAAGAGTGGTGATGGGAAAGAGTTAGATGAATTAATGACTAAGCTAACATTCTGTATTAAAAATTAAGAAGCCTGTGTGTAGTCTTCCCAGATCCTCTGAAATACGGTGATCCCCAGGAGACTTGAGAAATAAGTGGCAAGAGGGGAATTGACAAAGGTTTGGCTAAGTGTCAGGGTTTCAGCAAGTTGGCAGAACAGAGCTCTAAATTTTGCAGAGAAACAGTGCTGGACAAATATACTCATGCAACACATATTTTATTGAGCACTTACTACCTGCTAAGCTATGTGTAAAGGGCTGAGGATTCAAAGGTGAGCAAAACAGATTAAATACCTGTCCTCAGAGCTTACCTTTAGGTTAAGAAGGTTGCCAATTAAACCAACTAATATATTTAAGAGCCTGATATGAAGGTGTGAGGTGGTGGCAGGAGAACTCATTATAGAAGACTTGGTGGAGAGATTTAGGAAGGCCAAAAGATAAATATAGTCAGTCCTCCACATCTGCAGGTTCCACAGCTGTGGATTCAACCAGTCACTGAAAATATGCAAAACAGAAAAAAAGAAAGAAAGAATATTGTGTCACTCTTAAACATGTATAGGTTTTTTTCTTGCCATTATTCCCTAAGTGAATTCCACTGCATTTATATTAGATTCCATCAGTCTGGAGATCATCTGGAGATGATTTAAAATAGAAGGAAGGCTGTGTTTGGGATCTGTGCAAATGCCATACCATTTAATGTAAGGAACTTGAACATCCAGTGGATGTGGGTATCCATGGTGGGGACTGGTGGGGAGGCATCTTGGAACCTATCTCCACAGATACCGCCCAAGAGATGGCTGTATAGCTGCATTGGCAAAGGGCTGGAAGATGCCAGGCAGAGGGGGTAGATTGTGCAAAGCCTCTGTAATGGAGGGGTTCGCATGTGGAGCTGTAGGTCTGAGAGGCATCCCTGAGGTTTGGCCGTGCAGTGCCTTATTGCCACATTCCCAGAGTAACAGAAAGCTACAAGTGCTCACAGCATACCTGTGCTTCACGTGATCACTCAGGTGTATGCTGAGGACAGATTGGGGCAGCCAGAGGGGCTGGTAGACCAGCTGGCTGGTGTTCTCAGTGGAGAGACAACAGTAGCATCAGCAACAAAGATTTTAGTTGCACAGTAGTCTTTGTGGCCTGGACTGGGATGGGGCAGTGGGTTGGGCAGAAGAGGAAGGATTCCACAGATGTTTAGGGCAGGAAGTTGGTGGGACCAGGCAGTGGGTTAGCAAGTACAGTGGGCTGGTTTAGTTTGCCTTTCCTCTTGCCTTCTTCCTGGGGCTCAGCACAGACAGATCCCCTTCTAAAGGTCTGTCGATTTGGGACTACACAAGTAAGGGGTTCTTTGTAATATGCACAAAAAAGGCACGAAAAGTGACAGATATTTTTAGTATAAAGACATGTTACATGAGAAGTCACTCTCAAAGGTACAAAAGGTACATTGTCCTGCAAGTGTTTAATCCTGAGAGCCAATAGTGAGAGTTGACTTTGTTCTCTCTTCCACTGGGATGACCCTTAGTCTGCTGAACTCCATTCAGGGAAATGAAAGACATGTGTGAGCACACCTGGTTGGGGCCAGGAGAAGCAGCAGCAGGTGGCCTGACCTAGGGGCTTGTGAGGGAGGAGAATGAACCACTTAAGGTGGGTAGGGGACGGCTCCGTCTCAGGTGGGGTCCACTAGGAGTGCACAAAAGAGCCACATCACAGCGGGTTCTGCAAGGGTCACACAGGAAGTAAGTAGATGGGTAAACTAAACAGTGAGTTCAGGACCCAGATGACCCTGAGCCCAGAGGCTAGATTGTCTGTATCTGCAGATGAGCAAAGCTGGGCAGGAGAGCAAGAAGCCACAGAGAGGAGCCCAGCTGGTGTAGGTCTCCCTGAGTCCTCTTCCTACTTACTTTGTAGCAAGGAACACAGGCGGTGAGCTTTAGCTGATAAAAATGACAAGATGACAGGGATGCATGTGGGTCACTTCAATCAGACAGTTAATCAGCTGGTCCAGGCAGATGCTGCGTGAAGATGAGGATTGCCTAATCACACAGTTTATATGAAATTATATTTGACTCCCTGTGTCTGAGATAGAACGAGATGTAGAGCGAGAGGAAGAGAGAGAGACACAGACAAACACACACACAGAGAACATGTAACAGAATTAAACTGAAAAGAATTTAAGGATGAACAATATACTAACACAGTTCTAGGGAAAGGAGTAATTTAATTCCAAGTCAGCCCCCGCAGGAAGTCAGTGTGTGACCAGTTTAAGGATATGGGACAGCACATAGACCAGTAGCTTCTACATGGACAGCCAACATCACAGACCCAGGTTCCCAGCTCCACGTTTATTCTCTGCAGGGTTTGGAGTATAGTTTCAGTGTGTCCCTCAAAGCTTTATGCGTTGCAAGCCTGGACCCTAGGGCAGGGCATGGGAGACAGTGGACCTTTATGAGGTGAGGTCTAGTGGAAGATCTCAAGACTGGCTCCTTCAGAGTTTCTGTCTTCCTGTTTTGTGATGTGAAGTGCCCTTCACACATATGCTCCTGCCTTGCCGCCATCCCCCATGAGGAGCTGGAGCCAGCACCATGCTGTTCAGAATTTTGCCCTTCCAAGCTGTGAAGGAAATAAATCTCTTTACTTTACAAGTTATCCTGCTTTGGGTATTTTATTATGGTAACCAAAAACGGACAAGTAGAGTTTCAGAGGCAAAGAATGTCTTTCTACTGGCTTCCTGTTGGCAGAATCATCACATTCAGACCCTACAGGAGGGATAGATTTCTTCCTTGGAGAGTTCCACTGGACTGGCAGGCTGGCTATGACAAAGTGCCCAAGGTTTTATTTTTATTTTTTGAAGTTCCATAATAAAACCGCAATTTTGACATTGTTACAAAAACAATAAAATCTTGGCTTCAGTTTTTTATTTTCAATGGTTTTGTTGCATGTGTTTCTGCCAGTTAGAGAAGCTTCCTTTAGGAAGTTACGTATGTTATACACCAACCTTGCTACTGCAACATACACTTAGTGCTGTGTTAATGCAGTTCATGCTATCTACAGAGTTCACGCCCTGTGCTAGGGACCTGGCATGCAAACACACAGGATGTGATCCTTGTCCCCACTGTCTTCCTGAGGTTGACTAGATACCCAGTTACATACCTGTCTCTCCCTACTCCAGTGGCCGAGCATGTTGAGAGAAGAATAGGAATGTATCCTCAACCACTACTATCGCGGGCAAGACCCAGCTTCCACCCACGGAGCATCAGTTGGCTTCCTGAGTGACCCCTCCAGGTCCGCCCCACCCCCAACGCCAACATGCTGCACGTGAGTGGGAATGGCACAGGTGAGAGGGTGCAGTGGGTCCAGGCCAATGTGATGAGTGCTGGGCAGCAAAGAGCATGCGGTTCCTCAGAGCCTGGCTCAGAGCCCATCGCACAGAGTCTGGGACAAGCTTCAGTGATGTACCCTGAGCAGTGTGCTGTTTGTGTCCCAATTCTCCCACATCGGGAGCATGTGCACCCTTCAACTATAGCCTCTACTTGCCCTTAGAGACACCTGCCCTGCCAGCCCTCAGCGAGATGCAAAGGAGAAAGGGTGCAGAAGCTCTTTGGAAGTGCGTCTCATCACTGAGGGGCAGTGGGCCCTGAGCGCTGTTTGCGAATGCTAACATTGGGGTGCCGGTTGTCACACTCCAACGAGAGACTTGGGTGTCAGCAGGGAAGAAGTGGACTCTGTCACCCTCCTTGACTGTCGCCCCTGCCCCACCCTGCACTGCCCACTTCTGGTCCTTCCTCAACTCAATACTGTCTCCTAGAGGGACATCCCAACCTCCCAGCCTCCCCTTCTCCATGCAGCAAACTGCTTGGGTCACACCCAGGCAGGGCAGGGGTGCCAGGCTCGGGCCTGGAGGAAGAGAGGGTGCCCCAATGCCGTGAGGTGAACACTGGTCCTCCAAGCAGAAAGCTGGCCCAGCTCAGCCTGCTCTGGAGCCCACATTCCTCCCGGGGGAAAGGGAATGAGGAGTCTGTGTTCCTCTTTAAACTTGCCTCTTCTGCTTCAGAGGCAGCTCGGCCCTCAGTCTGAGTCCCGAGTCCCCGCCCGCCTGAGCCCATGTGGATTTACAGTGCTCTGTCCCCCTGGCTGCAGGCTGGGATGGGCTTCAGCTCCTAGGCTAGGTCTCACACTCCCAGGCCTCTTTTTCAGACACCCATTTTCCCTGTCTCTTACCAGGGAGCATGGGAGCTAGCAGACCCCAAACCTTGTGTTATAGCTTGTTTCTAAACGTCCTCCTGTAGTAGTTACTTTTCTAGAGTCAGTGGTTTGGAAGAGAGCAGATTCAATACAAGACAAATCCAAGTTACAACATTCACACACACAAGCCAAGTGCAGGAAGTATGCAGAGTATCTGTCTATGCACTGGAGACCCGAAAGATCCAATCAAGGCTGGGAGCCCACAGCACTGTCCCATGTACATTCGTGTCTGCACTAAAAGGCTGAAGGACTCTATACTGGAACTGGTACAACGCTCGCAGCAGAAATGAAGACCAGAGCTCCCCTGAAGTGAACAGCAGCCATCCCCAATGACGGTAAGGCCCTGAGCTCCTTCTGTGCCAAGAATAGCCGAGTTCCCTTCAGGAGAACCAGCCGCAACAGAGCTTCTCCTGGGAAACAGCTGGCACAATCTTCTGCTTCCACTCTCCTTTATGCTGTGTTGGCAACAATCCCCAGGTGGATGCTCTACTCCCAGAACCCACCAACTCAGTCCAGCTGGGCGCCCTGCTCAAGTTGACCACAATAAGTCTACCACACCTTCCAAAGCCTCATGTAATCATGGGGGGTGACTTCAAATGTGGCTGGATCTAGAGTGTCTGATGCTACGATTAAGTGTGTAATGCTAGTATTAAGGGTGTGCTAAATTAGTGCACTGATCGGTTTGCCATATTTCTGGGTGTGGATAATGGGAAGGCTCATCCAGGGTGTGGGTGGCACCACCCAAAAGGAGGGTAGACTCGATGGATAGAAAGGGACAGAAAGAAGGCAGAGTGCTGCCGCTTCCTTGCTACTTCGATGCTTTGCTGCCTTCTGCCCGTTGTGCCTCTGCAGTGTCCCTTTGCCATGCCACCCCGCCATGTCACCCTGCTCTGGAGCCAGCCAACTATGAACTCAAACCTCTGTGAACTGTGAGTCAAATAAACTTTCCTCCCTTCCTCCTTTAATTTTGGGTGTTGAGTATTTTGTATCAGCAAGGAGAAAAGTAACTAAGACAACCCATGAGGACAAGGAGGCTGTGCCAGCTCCAAATCTGGCTCATTTATTCCACGTCACCCTCTACCAGGTTGCTACTGGGCAGAATCACTTGGAGGTCTTGCAATTGCTTGGCTTATTTGGGGTGTCTACTTAGACTTTTATTATCTGGTTCTTTTTGCCCAACTATCTCAGGTACCCATCAACATTTTACTCCAAGGTTCACCTCTTCCAAACTTCTCCGAGCAGCTTCTCAGACTAGTAGAGATTTCCCTTTTTTTGGTTAGGATCCTCTCCCTGAGACCATATCTTGCTTCCCCTCTACACCAGGTTTTATTGGAATACTCCCTGTTGCCACCGCCAACCATATAAAAGGAAGCTTTTTACATAAAGGCTTCTTCTTTAATCGAAGTCTGGCTTTCTTTGTGGCCCGAACTTGTGTCTGGCTAGCACAGGCTCACGCTTCAGTGACAATGGAGATTAATACTGAGGAATTCAGCACAGATATAGAGTAAAACCATTAATTGGAAAGTAAGAGAGAATGAAGGGTGGGGCAAAGCTCTGAGGCCAGGAAGATCAAGCTGGCCCCTTAACAAAGGCAAGTAAGAAAAAAACGGAAGGAAGACTTCGGTTTGAGGAATTGAAGGTCTCATGAACAGGTCTCGTGAATAGGATTAGACTGGCCAGTTAGCAAAAGAAAGGGCAAAAGCTTTTAAGGGGGCTGCGGTGAGCTGCAGTCTGCCTGGCGATGGTCTCAGTCCTGGTTTTGTAGCTCCCCAGGAGTCTTTATGACTTTAGAGGCAATTCAGTTTCCATGAGATGATTATTCAGCCTTGGGGTGTAGGGGGCAGCCTCAGTTCTATCACAGGGTAGTTGCTCCACTTGGGAAGTTGTCTTAGTTAATTTTCTTGTTGCTGAGTCAAAATATCCAGCACCCAAAGTTAAAAGAGGGAAGTTTTATTGTAGCTCACGGTTTGTGGAGGTTTCAGTTTGTAGTTGGCTGGCTCTGAGGCAGGATGGCCACGACAGAGGAGAAACAGTTCATGGCAGGCAGAAGTCAGCAAGCAGTGAAGTAGTGAAGCAGTAAGATACAACAGCAACCCTCTTTCTGTCACTTATATTCTATCCAGGCTACCTGGTCACAGGTAGCACTCACACCCAGGATGGGCCTTCCCATTATCCACACCCAGAACTATAGTAAACCAATCAATGGACTAATTTAGTAATCACACACTGTTACAGCTTGTGTCTAGATGTCTCCCCAAAGCCTCATGCAATCATAGGTGGGGCTTTTTCAGAGATGTCTGGATCTAGAATGTATGATGCTGAGATTAAGGGTGTATGATTACTAAATTACTCTGCGATTGGTTTGGCAACTGCCCTAAACTGGGTAGCCTAATTAGGATATAAAAGGGGCAGAAAGAAGCAGCTATTGTGGTGTGGATTTGCTACTTGCTGCCTTCTGCTTGACCTGCTTTGCCATAAACTGCTTCTTCTCTGTGATGTCCCTCTGCCATGCCACCCCGCCTTGGAGCTGGCCGACTACTGATGGAAACCTCTACAGACAGTGAGCCAAATAAACCTGGCCAGTCTGACAGGGGTACTTCTGAGCAGCAGCGGTACCTTTCAAGATCCTGGCTTGTAGTCCCGGGTAGCCTCACAGTTATAGTCATTACTATTCAAACCACCCAGCGGGCGTAGCTTTGTCCTTGGCACTTACTCATCACAGTGATCGTCTCTATTTTATGGATTGGAAACTGAAGACAAATAGAAGTGGTTTGAAACAGGCTTTGAAGCCTGATTTGATCCAGCTCCCATACCCACACTCTTCCACTTGGAAACATGCTCGAATCCACTTGCTTCAGTTCATGACCAGGTTCTGTCCCAAACATCTTCTTTTGTCCCTCTTCCTAATTTGCATCTCGCTAGCATCTTTGTGCATTGTTCCCACCTTGCAGTAAGCTCAGGAGGGAGGGCACTGCAGCTGGCCATTGTTCATTGAACTCAAATCTTTGTAGAATGGACCAGGTGAAAGATTTTTGTTTGCTGGAGTGGGATCTTATTTCTAAAAATGATAGTCTGGATAGAAGAGGACTGTTGGAGTCCATCTCATTCATAGAAAACTGTGCTCCAGTTCTGGGGTGCTGGGGACCCCTTCCAGAGAGTTTTTTCTCTAGATTCTTTTGTCCTGAACAAATAATTGGAAAAAACAAATGTAACGGGTAGTGAGGTTTTACATTTATTAAAGGTAGGAAAAGAAGCACACTCTCCAGAGAGCGTATGGGCCAGTTAAAAATTGGAAAAGAAGTACACACCACAGGGTGAGAGTGGACAACTGTGAGAGAACACAGTGGCCAGGAGCTTAATGGTTGCTGTCTTTTGTATCCCTCACTCTTTAGGCTGATGTCAGATCTAGGCTGACTCATCAAAATCTGGCTTGAGTTCTAACAAGAGGTGAAGATAACACTTTCCGATTGGTCCCTGGTGTAGGGCTTTGGGAACTGTTCTGCCATGTGTCCGGGAACTCTGTGATTGAGGGGTCATACTGTCCCACTTGCCTAGCTGGTTTGCCGTGCCCTAATATGCCTCCCTCTCATGGGGAGGGGTCTCAGGGCAGGTGGGAGGAGGAAGCAAGGGCTGAGAGGAGATTAATTCTGGAAACTTCCAATTGTGGAGCCAACCCCTTCTGGCTTCTGTACTCTCAAACCTGCTGAGCCTACATTTCATCTTCTGTTGGCATCATGGATCTCTGTAGGCAGAAGAATAGTTTCTGTCTTTCTACAGAGGCTATGCATTTTTAAGAAACCCTCCTTTCTGACCCATTTCTGCCATCTTAGCAGCATCGCCTCCCCTGCACAGCCAGGAGAGGCAGCCGCCTCTCCTATTCTCCCTGGATCCTGTCTCTCCTTCCTTTCCTCAACTCTCTTCCTCCCTCCCTTTGCAAAATAACCCACAAGTAGACTTAAATATATAGTTAGGCATTAAAAGATATAAATACCTGTCCTTAAGATTCCATCCCTGGACTCATTCTCAGGAAAGTCAAAATCTTTTTCTCTTTTTCTTTATTTTTGAAAGTTCTTTCTTCAGGTGATTTCTTATAACTCTGTTTCTTATCTTTCAGAGCCAATTATTCGTAGATTGGCAAATAGTAGCTGTGCACCATCAGCTCTGAAAGATACAGAATTTAACTTTGCTCCTCACCATCTCCTCCTACTTCCTGTTCCTGATTGTTTTTTCAGTGTTATTTTTATTTTTTCTAATAGTTCTTAGTTGCTTTTATGAATTTAAATTGTATGCATCCATTTCAGTTCCTTCATTTATTCACCCTACATTCCATGAGAAAGTTTGATCTTAGAGATTAGAGATGACTACATTGCCTCCTACCTCTAGTTTTAGCTACTTTTTATCTATTCTACTTAGTCCAGGACTTGTAAGTGTTACTTTGTTTCATGACTAAACATGTTTTGTATTTCATCTTTAAGTTGACTATAATCATTGAAATTGCATAAATAGATAATGATTTAAAAATCATCGCATAAATGGGTACTGTTATAAATCCTCTAAAAAAGAAATATTTTTATCCATCAGAATCATGCCTCTCAAAGAATAATAATCCAACTGTCAAGTGGTTTCTTTTGTCCATATCTAACTCAATGACTACTGCTTATTTTTCCCTTATTCTCCTATGATTTTGTTCTCTTTTATTGGTATGTATCCATGAAGAACATATAATTTGCATAAAGGAAAGAAACTGTAGGGACAGTTAGTGGGGGATGTAAGTAGGGATGATACAAGACGTGACCCAGGTGGCTGATGGTTGTGTATTTCTCACAAGCTTCTTGTATACTATGTTCCTGAGGAAACTATCTCCTGTGAAATTATTACATGTACTTACTCTGTGCTCCTTTAGCCCCCCGACCTCTCCTCAACCCAGAAACAAAGGCTAAGACCGTGTTTGACTTAGATTACACTAATCAGTGAAGTGGTTACTTTTAGGAACCAGTTTACCCCTATACAAGTATGAGCAGCTTCCAGGTCCCACCTTGGGAAATTCAGTCGAATTCCCCCTGCCTTGTAGTGCATCCCATTGCTTGCCAGCTGTTCTTTGCACTCAAGACCTTATAAATAAACTTTGGCCTTTCATTACTTTCACTTCTGACTTCCTCTTTCTTCACAGGACCTGAGTTCTTCATTCTCTGCTGGGAGCCTTCAGCTCTGAGCCAGCCTCACCTCATTTCCCCTTGGAGTGAATGTGAGGAAATTGGAGATGCCGGGGTGGTGGTGAGGAGGCAGGAGGTTGTTGAAGACCCCTGACCCCTCAAAGACCATCTGCCTGATGGAACGAAACCAAATCTTAAATGTACAGCAAGGTGAACGTTTACCTGTCACATATTAAAATAAAGAACATTTCCATCACACAGGAAACACCCTTGGGTCCCTTTTGGATCAACATTTCTGCCTGACCTCAGGCAGCTACAGTATTGTGATTTCTAGAAGTACAGATTAGGTTAGCCTATTTTAGAACTCCCTGTAATTAGAATCATTCAATTTCTACTTCCTATTTGACTGTTTTCATTTAACACAGAAACTATGGGATTATTCTATGTCATAACATGTATCAGTTTGTGATTTTTAGGTGGATGTGTAGGAAGGAGTCTATTCATTCTTCTGTCAGTGGACATTTGGATCGTTTTTAAGTTTTGGCTATTACAAATAAAGGCTTCCATGAAATTCTTGCACATGTCTTTCTGTGGATATCTCTCTTGGATATACGGCAGACACTGTCAAACTCTTTTCCAAATGTTTGAGCCATTCATATTCCCACCAGCAACCAAGGAGAGTTGCGGTTGATCCACATCCTTGCCAATACTTGTTGTTATCAGTTCTTTTAATCTTTATGTGTATAATCTTATGGGCTTAATTTCCATTTCCCTGAGAAGTAATGATATTAAGTGTTTAGTCATATGTTTATTGGCCACCTGGACATTTTTCAGTCGATAATTTGACTGGAGATACAATTCCAGAATCAAAATAACTTTCAGAATGGTATCAAAGAATTGCTTTGATACCACTGACAAGATGACTGTGGACTATTTTATTTTTGTTCTTATGTAAGTTACTTACCTTCATTCTTGTGAAAGTTTTCAAAATTACTTGTTATTGTTAGAGTCCTGTAATTTTACCAGGAAGAAGTGAGATATGGGTTTTTTTTTTTTTCCAACTAAAATTGCTTGATTCGTAGTAAGTCCTTTTGGTGTAAAAACTCTCAATTTCTTCAGCTAAGGGCACTTTTCATTCTTAGTTTCTTGCCCTTTTCCTCACCTCTATTTTCCCTAATGGAAATGTCCTTTTAGGGGGTGTTAGGTTGTCTGGATTCATTCTCTTTTAACTTTTCTCCCAATTTTAAAAATTCTGTATCTTTACCTCTTTTCTTTAAATTTTTGTACCACAGACTCTTCAGCCTTCCAACATAGACCCTTCAGCTTCCCAATGCAGACTCCAGTCGAATTCTACAGTGAGCTTCTAACTGGATCCTCTCTCATACCCGATTCTGTAGGTGGCCTTTGTAAGCCTCTCTTGCAAATCATTATATATATAAATCTGTTACTCTAGTGAACTCTAACAGATACAGAAGCCAGTATTGTGGTACTGGTTTTTGCAAAAAGAAAGAGCTTCATTCTAGGTCAAAAGATAGGAGGCAGAAGTTCAGCCCTGTCTCCCCATCGGCCTGTAGCAAGGGAACTGAAGCATCCTGGGGCAGGGGAAGAGGAGGGTTCATTGGCCTTAACCCTTGAGTCTTGGTGGAACAGTGCACACCCACACACCAGGCCAGGGGGACATGGGGAATGCTGGGTGACTAGGGAGCTTCCTGTCCCTCTGTTACTCTGGTCTGTCCTGCTGCTGCTGCTGCTAGTGCCTGCCCCTCTCTGCTAGTTAAATTCTACGAGGCCCTGTTCTTCAGTTCTGCTCTGCCCAGACTTTTGGTTTTGCCCAGCTCTCAGGGGCTGCATCCTGAAAAGCAACTTGCACAACATCTCCCCAGCACTGAATTGGGGACTGAACTCAATACATTTGCACCAAGTTATATCCCAGCTTTGTTTATTTTTAGTTTGAGGCAGGGTCTCACTAAGTCCCCAGGTTGCTCGGTCTGGGCTCTGGTGGTTCTCCTGCTTCAGCCTCCCAGAGAGCTCATAACAGTGTTTAGAAACAACAATGTTGTTATGGCTGATTTTAACTGAACTAAGGGTTGCTTGATGATGTGTGAGGATATTATTTATTGATCTCTGAAATATCCACCCACCTAGTAGAGTGTGGGTGCTTAGAAGGGCTGAGCTGTCTTCACCCACCGGGGCACGTCTCATCCGTCTGAACTAGGAGAGCACACACACTGCTTTTCTTAGCATCATCTTTTCAACTCCAAGAATCCATACAAGATAGTTAGCTGAAAGTTAATTGACTTTGGGGATGCAGGATCCTTCTCTTGCTATCCCTGGATCTTTAAGGAATTCACACATCTGCTCAGCCCCTTAGATGCAGTGGGTTGTTTCCATGGGATGAGGAGATGGATGAGGGTGGGACTCGACTGTAAATGGTTATTGTGGGATAAAATGAGGTAGGAAAATAATAGATCATTACAAAGCAGTCTTGTTTCCTTCCTTTTACCTTTCATCCACAAAAGCCATCAGCCACCAGCCCAGCAGTCCCCTCCCTCCCCTCTCATTGGTGGGTCACAAGAAAAGGCTTTGCCATAAATTAAACGTAAATGCCTATAGTGATCGATCTACGGAGACATCACTGAAGAAAAGGTTGTTAAAATTTAGAAACTTTCATTTTCTTCTTAATGAAGTAGCTGGGGCTGGAGGGAGAGATAAATATAGCCTCTTTCACACCTCTGAACCAAGGAGCCACAATAAGTATTTCAAAAGCTCGCTCTAATTAAGCATTTACACAGTCTCTACTCAATAGACACTCAAGTCTTTCCCTTTCTAATAAGCTTCAATATTCATTTCTGCAGGGCAGAAAGCTCAAGGGACCCCACTGTTCTGTGAAAAAACAAAAGCTAGTCTCTGGCCCACTAGAAGCCCATGTTCACGGCCCTGGTCTGTGGTCTAGTGGGCCATCCACACAGCCCTGTTCTCTTCCTGAAAATCACTCCAGGTGCCCATGAGGCCCCCCAGAAAGACAGGCCAGGGCTGCAAAATGAGCCCTGTAAATTTCTAACAAGCACAAGAACTCTGCTTCATTCCAACTACTGATGGAGGATAGAGGGAGTTAGGAAAGAGGGTGGTGACTACGCTTTCTATTTTCAATTCCTTCAATTCAAATGCGGGTGGGAGTTTCCAAAATGACACACGCAGATTCAATCAAGGAAGAGTTTGTGTCATCTCCCTCTTGAGTTCTCCATGATGATGAATAAATAGCTCAGGTTTTCTCCATCCCACCCTGGCCCTCCCTTTCATCTCGCTCCCAACTAATGGCCTTGGTGTCAGGGAGAAAAGACTTGGGACTTCTTCCCAACTCTTGGTCTCCCTTCTCCTCCCTAGAGAGAGGGATGGAGCGCCTATCACTGAGGCTACTTTTTCTGCCTGCCTCTGGCTCAAGGGCTTTTTGCTTTCTCGGGGGCCTGGGTTCTGACTGCACTAACTCTTACCTCTCCTCCCCTTAGTTTCCTCTCCACTGCTGCCACCTTGTTGCATGTAACCACCACTTGATGTGGAGCAACCAGAGTCCCTGAAGTACCCTCCTCGGGCCACCAGCCTTGTCCACCGTCTGTCCTTCTGGAAGGAGATGCCAAAAGTAATACCACCAGGATTTGCAAGCCGGGCATGCTGCTGGAGGGGATGAGCACTTTATAGTTGCTCTACTTTGAGTGCTGAATGTCTCCCAAATGCCCGTATGCTGAAGGCTTGGCCTCCGAAGGCCGGAACCTTTAGGAGACAGAGCCCAGCGAAAGGTACTTGGATCACTGTGGGCATGCACGGCCTTGAAAAGGATTGTGGGACTCTGGTGGTTCCTTCCCTCCTTTTGCCTACTGGCCACAAGGTGAGCAGTTTTGCTGTACTGCATGCTCCTGCATGCTATGTTGCCTCGCCACAGGCCCAGCACAATGGGGCCAATTGATTGTGAACTGGAACCTCCAAAACTGTGAGCCCAAATAAACTTTTTGCTCTTTTTGAGTTGACTATCTTGGGTGTTTTATTGCAGTGACAGAAAGCTGGCTAATACCTCATTGGTGGGCTTCCAACGGGCTCTGACACATTTTCAAAGGTGATTTTGCAGGCATATTGAATAATATGGTCGAATTTCACAACTCGACTAAAATTCTGCCTTGTAGGCATTTGTAACTGAATAAGTTAATTCCTGATACTACTTCAAATTATATTGCACTTATGCCACATTTATTTATTTGCTTATTTTCTAGTGTTTTTATTTCTCACTAGATGACCATGAGCTCCAGAGAGGTGGGCATATTGTATATTACTGCTAGCTCCATGCTTGGATCTGTGTGTGTCTCCCATGGGGACCCAGTAAACACTTATTTTAAAAATAACTGAATGATAAACACCAAGATTGCAACACCATCATGAAACATACATTTAAAATCCAGTCCATCACAAAATGTTAAAAACTGTGAAATGAGGTACAAGGTGTCCAGCTGGTCCTCCAAGTAGTCTTTCTATTTTTCCATAATTTAATTTTCTTAATCTGTTCCACCTTACTGTTAAGGCCTTTATTCTGCCTTCTTTAAGTACTTACACTTCAAGGACAACTATATTATTTAGCTGCTCTTCCTCTTGAATTTTACACGAGACTGCACACATTTTATTTTCCTAAATTGGTGGTGGTGATGGTTGTGGGGACAGGAAGGCACAATGGCATCTCAGTCATGTTCAAAGTATAAATGGTATTGTCCAATAATGCATTAGACATCTGTTCAGCAATGCCAGGTATCAGCAATTTTGCTAAGCAAAACAAAGAGGGATAAAACCAAATCAAAAAGAAACAATTCTACCCAACCTTCTTCCCTACTTTTATGGCTGCTTAACAATACTTATGATTGAGAGACTTTAAAGTAGTTTTTACTGTGCAAGCCAGTTTGGAAGCCTGCGAATCAGTAGCTCCATAATTTTCCTATTCATTCATTTAAAACATATCTATTGAATATCTGGCATTGGGAGCGTAAAGTTCATTTAAAATTGACGTTGGCCTTCTGAAGAAGTCACAGTTATAAAGAAGGATCTAGGTAATATATCACTGGCTATAGCTTCATAGACATTATCACATAGTGATTAAGAGATTTGCTAGAGTTCAACTCTCAGCTCCACTACTTATTTTCTGTGTGTCCTTAGGAAATTTAGTTTCTATTTTCTCACCTACAAAGGAGAAATAATAGTACATGCCTCATGTGGTTATTATGAGTTGAACATCTTTATTATGAGCTAAAAACAAGCTTATAGATAGAAGCACTTAGAGCACTTACTAAATGTCAGCTCTTATGAAAGATGTCAATGCGGAGGCTACAAGAACAGCAAAAAGAGACACTGACAGGTTGAATGTGTCAAGGAAGTTTCCAGAGGCAGAAAAAGAGAGCCACATTTGATGGATGAGTAGGACTTACTGATAGAATGGGGAGGATGGAAGGACATCAAGGCAGAAGGAACATGTGTGAAGAACAAGAAACCATATTCACCATTCAGAGTGATGGCTGCCTCACTGGAGAGGAAGTCCTTGTGCAGAGCAGGAGGCGAGCCAGAGAAATCTGAGTCTGAAGCACTTTGAGAACTCACAGACGTGAGCTATGGGTCTGGGACTTAGCTTTGAAAGCTTCTAACATGTTAAGGAGAAAGAGACAACCTCAGGTTTGCATTTTAGAAACCCACCTCTAACCACAGTTAGGTTGTAAGGGGTTTGTCTTAGTTACTTTCTCATTGCTGGGATAAAATATCTGACAGCCACAAGTTAAAGGAGGAAAGATTTATTTTGCCTCAAAGTTTGTAGAAGTTTCAGTCCATAGTCAGCTGGCTCCAAGGCAGGGCGGCATGGCAGAGGGGCACTGCAGAGGAGTAAGTTTATGGCACAGCAGGCAGGAAGCAGTGAGCCATCAAGGGAGGAGGAGGGATATACAGTGTATACCCTTCCGGGCCACGCCCACAGTGACCTGCCTCTTCCCACCAGGCTGTACCTCCCAGCACCGCATCCTGCAGTAAACCCATCAGTGGACTAATCCAGTATCACACACCCATGCCATGCACCTCCCTAAAACACACTTATAAGCATATGAAACTTTGGAGGGACATCTAGATATAAACTATAACAGGATTCCTCTGGCTACCCATTAGAAAGTCTTCTAATTCTCTCCAAGTGAGGTAGGAAGAGAATCTGTCCTAAGAAATTGTATATTAGTTTTCTGTTGCTCCTTTAAAAATGATCCCAAATGTAGTGGCAAAATTACCATCCTTTATTTTTTTTGTGGTTATTGTTTTGTTTTGTTTTTGCCGGTGCTCAGGATGGAACCCAGGGCCTCACATGTGCTGAGGGCTGGGCAAATGCCCTACCGCTGAGCTACTTATCTCAGGGTGGAATCTGGCTCAGCCCGCAAAGCCATCTGCTCAGCACTGAGCTGTTTGAAAGGCAGTCATGGGCTGTGGCTGCCAGACTCGCCTGGGTTCAGGATTCTCTGTACAGCTCACCAGCCCATTGACACAACTCAGTTCCTTGTGCTTAGAGAACTGAAGTCGCCATTTCTTGTTGGCTCTTGCCTGATGCTAGTCCCAACTCCTAGAGGCTGTCCACATTCTGCAACATGGGGCCCCTTATACCTGCAAAGCCAGCAATGGCGCAGCCAGTCCCCCATTGCCTCTGATCTCACTTTCTTTTGCACCAGCTGGAGAAAACTCTGCTTGTAGGGAATTCCTGTGAAGCTCGTCTGTATGATCTTTGTACAGCATCTTGAGATCCGCTCTGCCAAAGCCCTTCACGGAAATACTCAATTAGTGTTTAAACAATTTGATGGGGATCTTGGGGGAAGAATCTTTAGAAGTCTGCCCACCACAAGTTGGCAGTGGAAACGAGGAGGAGGGAAGCCATGTATAAGAAGGAAAGCTTTACAAAAGTAGTAAGTGACTGGATATGACCTGGGAGAGAAAGGTCTCTAGAATATTCTCAGTCCTAGAACTCAGACAGCTGGTTAAAAAGTGATGTACTTCTTAAAACAAAAAAAGAAAAGAGAAGAAATCCAGGGAGTGAAGTTAACAAAGTCGATTTTGTATGTGACGAGTGTAGGTATGTGTGGGAAACTCAGAAGAACAAAACAGGTCACAGGTCTCGATCACAGAGAAGTGATCAGAGCTGAAGGCAAGATTCAGGAGTATAAATGATGTGCAGAGAGACTTAGAAATATCATGCTGAGAGACTACAGAGAGTAAGAAAAATAGAGGGCTGAAGGAAAATCTTAGAGACACAGACATTTAAGAAATAAAAGGAGAAAGATGTAGCCATAAAGACTACTGTCAGGAAGCAGAGAGAAAGGGAGCAGAAAAATGAAAAAAGAGAAAGATTTCTGAAGTTAAGGCTTAGCTTCTGCTTGAAGGATGCATCATTACTGCCAAATCCAAGGCAAGAGTGTTCAAATCCAGTAAGACAGAGAGAGAAATGTATCCAATGAATTCAGCAAAATAGTGGATGGAAATCACGTATAAATTTAAGGGAAGCAGTTCTCAGAGTGGTTTGCAGTGTGTTGAGAAGAAACATTCAAGAATGGTAGGTGGAGGGAATTTTGGATGCAGGTTGTTTGGTTTTTCTAAAAGATGGAGAGATGAGCATGTTTCTATGGTTTCAAGAAAAAGTGTTTGGGGAGAGTGAGTTTGCAGCTTGAGAAAACAGAAAGGGAGTGGTCGATTGAACAAAATCTTAGAAAACACTAAGAGAGGAGTCCAAAGCACAAGTAGGAAGGTTAAACTCAGTGGCAGAAGCGCCCACCTACCTGGGCATGCCAGGAGAGTCTGGATGCAAGGTGGGTGCAGATATGGGGAGTGTGCGAGAGCCTCTGGGGCGGTAGACATGCTCAGAGCTTTTATCTGGTGACTTTAATTTCCTCAGTTACACAGGAAACAAAATGGTCTGCTAAAAATGAAGAGAGAAGCCTGTAATAAATGACAGTCAGGCCCATTTGGGGGGTTGGAGGGAGCTGATGGAGGACGTGTGCAGGGTTTGTGGAGAGCCCAGCTGGGTGATAGCACCAGTGTGCATGCACATGGTCTTCTCCAATGGGATGCAGGAACCTGAGGAGGGCTCAAAAGCCTGTGGTGGGGTGCCGTAAATTCAAGTACAATGAGAGGGCCAGTGGCGGGCGGTGGGCTGTGGGTAGAAGGGAAGGAACTGAAGCCAGAGGTGGCTGATAGCTGAGAAATGATTTGTCTAGGGACTGCCCATTGAGATGAGCTGGAAGAAGAGAAAGAAGGGACCATAAGGCAATGAGAAACCTAGAGGGATGGGAACAACATAAGGATGGGACAAAGTTACATTTCATGGGTGGAATAATGTTGAATGAGAAGGAAGAACAGGCAGCAGCCAGAGGTGTGCATTGCTGAAGGGCAGAGAGCTGGCTGGTGGGCATATGACTGCAGGGACAGAGAACTGCTCCAAAGGCAGGATGGGCTTCGGGGTGGAGAGTTGAGAAAGGCAGGAATGGAGAGGACAGCAGTTCAACCACGCTTGGCTTTTCCTTCCCTCTGGCCACAATTCCAAGGCATCCACTGTCCGCCCACCCCGGGAAGCCACATGCTCCCGTGTGCTCAGGAGGGCCTATCTTCTTATGTCCCTTGCAATATCAGGAGCAGGCCCATCATAGCAACACAGGTGAGACACAGGCATGCTGGAATCAGCCTGCCCAGTTCTGAATTTCCCCCATGATCTTCCATAACTGGCAAGAAAAGCCAGTCCAAATCCAGTAGGCTTGAGGTTAAAAGCCGAGAACTTGTTTGGTATTATTGCCTTTCTTCCTGTGTTGAACACAGGGCTCCTTATTCTTGCTGGGGACCATCTTCTCCCACTAATCTTAGGTTTTCTGGCTTCACTTAACCCTTCAATGCCTAGTGTTCCAGTTCTGGAATGCCCGTAACAAGGGAACACGATAAATTTTTTCTCTTC